>CM062288.1:38455097-38592597 GCA_031216915.1 Pictodentalium vernedei
ATTTGAAAAAATGATATTTTAATAATAAATTTTGATACCGTATGCGTTGGGTAAAGGGTTAAATGACATAAAATGCAACGATTCCGTGTATTTGTGACATATTACACAAGGCAGAATGAGTTGCGTAGTCCTATTCGGAACAATTACAGATTTTATTTGGGTTTATTAGCGCATGAATACTGAATACACGTGCTCCTTGTTTCTGTTTTGTTCCTTTATAAAGGGAACAGAACAGGACAAGAAGCACGTGTTCTTGAATTTTATCGCTTTACAGCACAAATGTGTAAATACAGGACGTTGAATTTCGACACGATCTAAACCAGTCCAGATCCGATTGACATTCACTGCCCAGTCTATAGTCGTAACATTAATTGATGAGCATGTGGAATAAAAGAAAAGATAGCTTTATTGTAAATTGGGAAAATTCGAAATTCAATTCTGTTCAAAATGCTATGCTTGATTCCATTCGATCCAAAATTTCAGATTCTCGAGACGCTAACTTTGTGTGAGCAGTTTTGGTCGAAAATGGTAGTTGAGTTGTCTGAAGCGTATAGAGGCGAAGAAACAGTCCTTTAACTGAAGATTTGCTTATGCTCTTCGAGCTTTTTCACAAAATTGGAATAATTGCTCATGTGAAAACTCCTCCCCACTGCCAGTCACTAACTTACACGTCTTTACGGAATTGATTTCAAAATTAGCGATGACACTTTTGTGATTCCCACAAGTCTTCAACAGAATTCCAAAAAAACTCTCCAAGAAAACAAATAGGGGAAAAAGAAGTGCGCGGTTACAATCGCTCGCCTCTCAGAGAAAAAACCCGTTGACAGCAAGTTAATAGCTTAGTTTTCCTCTTGCAACAAACGGTTTTACCTCAGTCAACGGTTTTTCGTATACAATAACGAATCGCACCGTTGCATAATTAATGTTTGGCCATTGTTTTTGGGGTTCATAACTCAATAGACAAAAACAAACAATCATTCCTTACAATTAAAATCAGGGAGCAATAAATTTAAACACTCTCTACTTTGCAGAGTTAAACTAAAAACCAGGTCGCATCATGCTTTCAAGTGATAACTGAATAATAAAGGCATGGTTTTCTAAAATTTTGTTTGAAATAACGATACATTTCACTGAAACATGTTCTTGTGTCATAAAAATTTTATTGACCAATGAATTGTGTAGGTTAAAAGGAACGTCATAGACCACACCCACACAAAACGTCAATCTCCTTTTTCACGCGACGGGAGGGTGCTGTCATTCAAAGCAACACTGAGTTAAATTTGATTCTGATTTTGACCATTTCCCGAGAAACTGAAAACACGGTTTGTAAATGTGGAGTTCGATATAAACCCAGATGACATGAAGTTGGTTGAACTATGTCTCAGAAAGAGTTCATTCAGCCTATTTGGAAATTGGAAAGTTTTGTTGGCGTGAGTTTCGTTTGTGTATTATTATGACCGGCCGTTGTTATGTTGGATTTGGTTAAAACGATGAACGCAGACGATCACCTATTGCCTATAAACAAATTGAACATGGAATAAATAGCATGATAAGGATTTTATTGTATATTAAATTATATCTTGAAAGTCGTTTAATATGATGAGATAAATATTAATTACTTTTCACATTGAAAGAATACATGAGCGTGCAGGGGTTCTTTTCCATTCACAACATACACGTTTTATGACAGATATTGGGGGCGTGGTTTAGGGCGGGCCTAAATGCGTTTTTTTAAATGAACAGCGAAAATAACGTTTCCCACTCGTGTTTCACTCCTAACGAGCATGCACTGGTTGTTCTGTGTAGTTGTCAGCATATTACATAACGATGTTTAGGGAAGTTGTCCTCGAGGTATAACTTACATTTAAAACTAGAAGTCCTGTCACGAACTGTGTGCTTATCTAAGCTTAATTGCGCGTAGGAATTGCGCGCAAGTGCCATATCGAATGGCATCCAAAGCACGGCAGGTTCTTCTGGTTACCAATCGCAAACACAGGCAATGTTTCTGCCAACGGACCTCCGGGTTACCCGGAGGTCCATTGGCTGAAACATTGCTTGTGCACAGGCCATATGTCCAGAATTTGATAGCCTTACTATAGTCATAACGCGTAGATTAACGCGCATATCGACGGGCTATTTGCGCGCATTTCATGACAGGACTTCTAGTTTTAACTGTAGGGTCTCTCATTGGAACGAGATCGTTCCAATGAGGGATCTTAAGCTTGTTTTGGAGCCAAATAATAACACTTACACACCAATTCCTTTGTCTTCTCCGTGTTGGTAGGAGGCGTGAAATACCCGATAGAACAATAGACTAGGTGTCGCACCTGTACTCACTTACCATACCTGAGTCCATGCGTTCTGTGAATTGGCGTGTAAGTAAGTTACTAACCTCGCTGTCGGTATTCATGAATTTGAACAACCTGCCAACGTGCTGTAACACCTCGCCGCTTCGTGGCTCGGTGTCACGTTCCGCACGTTGGCAGGTTGTTCAAATTCATGAATACCTCCAGCTCAGTTAGTAACTATTACTTGAATGCCATGTTTTGTGACTGTGTGCATATATACATTAATCTATTGACTAAAGTGTATTTTTTGATTTGATTGGTTGATAGATACGTGGTATGAGACCATATTCATTGAAACCCACGATACGTCCGCCCAGCCACTGACAAATTTCCCATACCCAGTGGAAGCCTTGTTTCGGAATCTACAAATTGTCCATACCCCGTAGAAGTCAATAAATACATTATAAGTTATTCTGGTTGATTGACGTGGACATAGCCTGACGTTCACGGCCCGGAATGTATGTTCAACCTCGCCGCGTATACATTCCGAGCCGTGAACGTCAGGCTATGTCCACGTCAATCAACCAGAATAACGAATATGTTCCGCCGACAGCCCCACGCATATTTCATAAGCAAATAATTTAATGAATGGAAACGTAAACCCGTCGTGTACCCCGAAGGTTCTGACGTCAAAATGTCATGTAGCGGTACATCAGCTGATTTGGCTGCAGGGCTTGCGTTTCCTGTCAAAGTGCTTGAAGTTTTCGGGAACAGTTCAACACAGGTTTAAAACTCAAATTGTTAAAATGTTATCAACACACAGGAACGACTTAAATATCAATAGTTATGTCTACTAGTGTTGATGGAAATGGAAGTGTACGTCTCCGTTGAATGTGCAATTGTTGAAGGAGGGATTTCTTTTCAACTGCTGGAAGTTATTTGTTGTTTTTGTTGATGTTGAACTTGAAGACGATTCTAGTGTGAAATCGGAAAACAAGTCGTCTACTAAAACACCATCAAAGGTTTCCGTTGACTGAATGGAAGATATAGAGGATGTTAAATGTTCTACATTTCTAGGCTGTACATACGAGACCGTGGGGGTCGCAGCGTTTGCTTGAAATGTCCCGGTTTGAAATGTTGAACTTTGATGTGGCACGACAGACTGACACAGTGAACCTCCAATAGCATCCCCCGTTGCCATTTTCTCTACATCTGACACTCGCTGGTAAACAGAAAGGGACGAGACCGACTTGTGACCAGTTACAGCCATGATCTGCGAGGCACTAAAGTTCAAACGGTTCAAAATTGTCGCACCTGTAACCCTGATACTGTGATTAGTATAACGTTTAGAAAGTTGGATTCTTTCACTCAACTGAGGCATGAACTTTGCTAGAGAATCTCTACCGACCGGTTTGTTCTGATACCACACCTCATTATCATAAGCATAACCACTGAAACTATCTTTAGGATATTACCAAAGTCTATCACATGAAGGGTTCAGCTTCCTCAGGTAAGTTTCAAAACACCTTACAGGGCAGAATTAATTGTCAACTTTGTCACCTGGCATATGATCTGAGAAGCTCTCTTGATCCATACCTCTGTGATTTTTTGTTTGTTCGTCCATTTTTTTAGAACATACTTGCGTCCATCTTGGTACTTTTTTATTTCAAATGTTTCTTTTGTCATGTTTTCCATGTTTTCATTAGCCCTCCTACAGAAATACAAACGAACGTTCATTTGTACGCGATTGAAAAGACCACAGGGTGTTGATGGGGAAAGATACAAACTACTATAAATTTTGGACATGTCAAAATCACTATTTTGTTCAAAATGTTTAATGTCTCCTTTACCACTCTGCTTAATCTCACCAAGTGCTGTTTTAAAACAGTCATTAGCATCAGAGAATTCCGGGCTAAGAATGATGTCAAATTTTTTCAAGTATGGTGGTGATTTTTAATGTCTATTTAAAGAATGTCTGAGGTTGATAAAAGTTGCACTTTTGTACAGTTGACCTTTCTTTGAACGCACATCCATGTAAAAATGTTGTAAAATTTCATTCAATTTCACCGTGTCAAAATCCTCAAAGTTAGAATCCTGTCTTTTTTCTGCAAGATAATCACGCAATGTCTTGTCGGCTACATTGTTAGCTTTGTTTGTACTTGGTGGTATTAATTATTTTCTTTTTGCAATAATTTCATCAATCGAATGATCTGCAAACCGCTTCATTTTTTGCAATTATTTTTGCGCAGACGATTCTTTTGTTTACATCGATGTAATCAACCTTGACCCTCAAAATTTTAATGACATCGCCAATTTTAATTTAGCCGCCGTTTCAAAACAACATAAATCTACCATTCTCAAAATGAAGGGATGAAACTTCAATAGTTTTATTCACTAACTTTAATAATTCGAAGATTTCCTTTAAAAGGGAACACAACATAAAATAAAACAATGCCGATAATCAAAATTAAAAACGGCAGATATTTTCGCGCATTCAATACGCCCAGTCTCCTTTGCGAGCCTCTTGCACACATTTCAAACTGATGACGTCAGACGAGAACATAACCGCACGCGACGTAGACACCAGCTGATGTTTGACGGGCGCTATCCAATCAAAGGAGTAGAATACAGGTGGAGACGAAACATGTAAATTTGTTATCCCATGTCTGAGCACGGCCTGCACTATTCGCAAAAAATCGCCCTTCCAGTTTTACAGTGCACATGTATTATATTTTAATGTTTTATCTCCAAAATATAGCTCATGGCCCTTTATTGGAATGAGCTTGTCGAGTACCCTCCAATGTGGGGTTCATAAGCTATGTTTTTGAGACAAAAAAGAAAAAAAAGAAATTCAATATTTTTTTTATACTTGTCATATCGGCATATTTTCACAAAAACTCTTTTGCACAAAAATTCCACAGAAACCTGTATGGCTCAACAATGGAAGAAAAAAGATCTCATGCTGTGTGTGTTCATACATGAAATAGATTGTACTTCTAAAACGGAAAGTCAATAGATAAAATCGTTACCCCGTGTGTGATCACGTGGTACGGGTTTTTACCTACCCAAAGCCAGCCGTATCCCATTCGGCGTTCGGCCTCATGGGATACGGCTGGCTTCGGGTGGGTAAAAACTCGTACCACGTGATCAGACACGGGGTAACTAATAATATCATTTACCTTAGGTACAGAGTTGAGAAGTTTGGAACAAATTACAGAGTCAGCCTGGGTCACGCTCAAATTTTGATTTCATTCAGTTTCAATTTAATTACAGTACAGTCGCCCTGGACGGGTCGTAATCCACGCGTGGGAAGTGTTGCCCACGAATGCGTTTATCAGGTAAGAAAAATCATCAGCAGCAAAATTGTAATTAATGAAGCACCGGGTTCTACCCGGAGCTTCATTAATTAAATTTTTGACGATTATTGCTATACTTAGTGTTTGAAATCTAATATTATTGCGTCCGTGGAAAAAATGCCCACCCGTGAAAAGTGACCAGTCCATGGCATCCGTACTATATATCCCAAAGTATCGGTGATAAAGGCTTTGTCTTATACGTCAGTAGGACCCTCCCTCTTTTTGAGTAATATCTGCAACATTTATGATCCGATTTCTGTTAAATGACCAAATAACAAAGGAACATGTGCTTTTATCCATTTCTTTTGAATCGGCGTCGATGTCAACCAAGTTCACTTCTCTTGAACTAAGAAAACTAAATGCAGATGTCTACTCGAGATTCTGGTGTATATACTCGCAACCTCTCCTATATTTATGAAGCGATTTCGCAGAAACGTCTCAGGCGTGACTTCCAGTAGGTCAACATGCGCATATTAAAGAAGTTTTAAGCTGCGATAAGTTTAACTAAGTTATCTCTTCTTGAACTTATATTTAATACAACAATCTGTATGCTGTATGAATGTTTTCTATGTGCAACTTAGATGATTTAATGTCGATGTTACCTTTTATACACGATGACTTGCAAGTGCTGGGGGGGGGGGGGGGGGGGGGGCGTGGGTAAGTTTAAATTATCTCCCCACTGAACTTAGATTTAATGTAGACTTTTATATGGATCTTTTGGGCGTGTGCAACACATCACGCATTTTCGAACGGATTTTGGTGAAACTTCTCAGACATTCCCACAAGCAAGACTAGTTCGCATGTCCCAAAAGCTGCACGTTCAGATGTACATACAGGAAAGTCAAATGCAGGGATACTGATATCCTTCAGTGGTAGTGTTACTTACATACTGTTATTTGGGGATGCTGTTTCACGTATCTTTTATTCATAATTTTCGTTGGTGAGGTCACACAGCACGACCTTTTATAATTTATCCAAACTCCAGACTCTTTTGTCGGCAAGAATTGAAAATCATCGCCAACGATAAGAGAAAAATTCTTCTGTTCGACATGCTGCCTACTAAAAAGCCCATGAAGTCTTATTGGAGATTACTGAGAATGATATGATCAGAAAATATCTCTGAGCTAAAATTGATATGGATACATTTTATGATCGCATTAAAACATTGTATCTTCGTGATTATAGTACGCATGAGTTTTGGTATTATCAAATTTATTTTAAAACGGATATAATTTTCGAATCAATGAGAAGAACGCAGGTTTTCCAACAATTAGACGCAACGTTAGCCTTCCTGTTTTCCTGTAGTGCCAGATCGCACATGCGTTGTACAGCCGAGAGAAGACCATTGACTTACGATGTCCCATATGTGCTGAGCAGGACAAAGGTTTAGTCCTAGCATTCCCTAGAGCCCGATTTCTTGACTTTCGTCGCCTAGCGGTCGGATGTATTGAACGCTGATCCGGTCATGATGGGCGAACTTTCGTTTTCAACCAAGACTGGGTGACTGGGAAAATGCTATGCAATGATTTCCCATCTGGATATACTTGAGTAGTAACTATGCCGTTGTATCCCTTATTCATATTCAACCTCCCCCCCCCCCCCCCCCCCCTTCGTCCTCTCCAACACTGTTCGCAATCTGACAAGTGGTCGTGACATTTACTAAAAGGCTGTCCTCATACAGAATCAATTCGCCCCCTGGGTGCACCGGGACGACATCTGGAAGTCTGAGACTGCCGGTAGCGCCTTGGTGCGCTCATGGGACGAATTGCTACACGAAATTCACACCACGTTCATGGAATACAGGTTTGTAAAACTCTGATTGCACCCCATACCCACTAGGGCTGTCACGATTGTTCAATTTAGGAATCGCTTAATCGTCGCAAATAATCGATAATAATAGATTAATCGTATCTAGATGACCCCCACCCCTCTCCCTCTCTTTGAAGTTGATAAAAATGAAGTTGAAGTCAGATGACCTACCTCAAGTAAACAACGAAGACGATCAACTTTTAGATACATTCAAAGCTTTGATGTTCTGAACTTTTGAACCGTCAGTGTAATAATCAAGACCGGTCGGCAGTTGCGATCTTCGCAACTGCCGACCGGTCTTGATTATTACACTGACGGTTCAAAGATTCAGAACATCAAAGCTTTGATGAACGTACCTGGAAGACAAATGCTTCCAACGTCTTCTTGGGGTTTAACATCGATGTTCTTAACTCAATACCTTTAGAAACAATAGTTTTTTCATCAAATTTTCTTTTAATTATTAAACATCTAAAACAGGATACAATTTACCGATTATTCGACAACGAAAAATACTAATCGATTTCGCTGTGACCGATCCACAATCGATTAATCGATTGATCGTGACAGCCCTAATACCCACTTCTCTATAATTCACCTACCAACAATACCATTAATATAGGGGCACCCCTTTATTTACATTGTATCCCTGTACATTTTGGTTACCTGCTCCATTATCCTTATTCTAATTGTTTGATGATATTTTATTTGCTGTACCTCATGTACCATAAATATGGTTTGAGCGTAATAAAGTAAAGTAAAAAGTCACCTAAATATTTTACTCAATCTGTTCAGAAAACGACACTTGCAAACAAATTCACTGAACAATTAAAACAATTCATTTATAGCTCGACGAGTTCGTTCCATTTGAGGGGGTCATAAACTATGCTTTGAAGATAAAAATGGGAAACTAAAAATAAAACGAAAAGGTGATTTTTGTGCATAATACTGGTCGGCTTTGTTCATTACGGCAGGTTAAGAGTCAAACAATTAATAAATGCTCTCAATATCAATTTTATAAATTATTGTGATGAATTGACGGTAACATGGCCTGAGGTTTGCGGCTCGGAGCTTATGTTCAACCGAGACGCGAAGCGTCGAGGTTGAACATACGCTCCGAGCCGCAAACCTCAGACCATGTTACCGTCAATTATTACCACTCAATCTATAAGTTACTAGTCGATTAACATGATTTTGGAGGGCCGATAAAACTCCATAATTTCATTCGACGGAGCCGGGTCGCGGGCGATAATGGTATAAATAGCCATTAGCGGCCCGCGGCCCGCTTATTTTTAGATTTCATGATCTAATGAATTACTCCCATTCGGATAACGTCCCTTTGAATATCTGAACTGAAGTCTAACGCACGATCGAAACAGAAATATCGAACCGACTTTAGTGATTATTACTTCCAGCAATTCCCTCGTGCGGTTGGCTGTAACAGGCAGTGGTAATAATAGTAATAACATGATTGTTGTCAGGCATCATGATTCACTGGCGGCCCTGCACCAATGATGAACAGCTCTTGGGCTTATTAACGGCCCTCGCCTTCATCTCGGGCCTTTAATAAACCCTCGGGCTGTTCATCATTGCTGCAGGGCCGCTAATGAACCATAATGCCCTCCAAAATCATGTTATTGTTATATTCATCACAATAACGTATATGTTCCAATAGACACTAACTATTAGTCCAAAACCTACATCTGAAACACGAGAGGCTTACTTACTAAACTCGTGATCCTTAAAAGTTGCCGTGTTCAATGCAACTTTTAACCATCACAGGTTTAGTAAATAAACCTCACGTGTATCCACGACGGCACTGAATAACTAATCAATAAACCAGATAAACTCAATCTATGTTAGTACAAATCGTAAATCGTTTATAACTAAAACAACATTTCACCCGGAACACCGTCAGCTGCACACGTGAAACATCCAAAAAAATGAAACGGCTTGCTAGTCACTCCGTTGATGAAGCAGTTGCGAAATGGAATACTTCATTGCAAATATTTCGCGTTGTGACGTCAGACGGTAACATTTGTCACGTGAGCCGTAAACATAGAATATACTAAGCGAGATCTCGTCCAATCAGAGGAGAGGGATTTTAGTCGTATTTGGAAAATAGTTTAATGATACTGGATTAGTGTCGAGAGATAAACGAACACAAAATGAACTGTTCATGTTGCTGCCCATCGCTAAAGTGCACACTCATTGTCCACCTCCTGGTCTCTGTGATACATCTATACAGGTGCGACAAGAATATTTGTGCCGCGCTGTCGACAAGTTATGTTTCAAAGGTATTTTTACCACGAAGGGAACATGTATTACCAGTGCGCTGGCAATAACTGCTTTGTAATTCTGGACACCAGGTTTGGGTGATAATATCGCACACATTATAATGTTAATAATGTATTGATTCTAAAAACAGTTGTAAGAATTAACAGAAACAAATTATTGTGACAGAGGCAAAGAAAAAATATAACAAAGATGCGTTAAATGATATATGGGTGTGGTTATTTTGATTGGTATTTGTTGCGCTACAACTTGATGAAAAAAATATCCTTGTGACGTTAAAGGTGCGCAATAACAATCGGGCACTTGTTGTCCAATCGGTGCGTACCGTGTTTTCTTGCATATTTACGAATGGACTGCTGGAATGTTCATTGGTTACAAATAGGGATGGGGTGGGGCGATTTTTTGGGGGCGGGGGTGTTTGAGAATACTCAACAAATATCGATAGTTTTCACTTTTCCGTCTCCTTGCAAATGCCTATTACTTTTTAGACGTTTGCCTAACACGAAAGACAGACGACACTTGCAAACAAAATTCTTGAAAATAACCAATTTGTTTGGGATTTTTTTGCGTAAAAACATAGCTTATGGCCCCTCATTGGAACGAGCTGAGTGAGCTCTTTCAAATGAGGGGTCATAAGCTATGATTTTGAGAAAAAAAAATGGAAAAATAATAAAAGTTGAATGGATTGTTTTTGTCAATAGCGTTTACCGATTTTTTTTCTCGTTACGTTGGATAAAGGGTTAATGAATATGTTCTGATGTCTGCGAAAAACGTATATGTTGATGATGTGAACATATTTCACAGAAATGCAAACCGAATATTTACAACATATTTAAGTTGTTATTGGCAAAAAACAAGTGCTGACATTAGAAAGTGGGTTGTGTTTTTGTGCTAGGCATTCCATTGATGCTTAATGATGTGAAAGCTGTTACGTTTTGACTGTGGCAACAGCGTACTAGCTTTCACCCCTTCCAACATGAACGGTGGGAGGGGTTACACGCGTTTATTGACTTAACGCCGTCTTGGGGGTGGAGGTAGGGAGTCGAATAAGTAGTGACATAGTTTACTGACATTCCAGCAATCCAGTTGTATAGCGACCATTCATTGTATTGTTTTAGGGTGTTTTAACGCTAACCACAACAAATATTTGACAGAGCATGTGTATAACATGGAATGTCCGCGCGTGAAAGCGGAATTTCCACACATTAAATAAATATTTTTCTTTCTCTGTGACACAAATTATGAATTTAAATTTAGGAACGTTGGTGACAAGCACATGTGTTTTGGCAGGACACGTAGACATGCCTACTGGTTTGTGTTGGGGGTGGTGACGCGGGGTGGAAAGGTATTTATCGTGGTGATGGTGTACATGCTTCAGCTAATACCAACTAAGCTTAAAGTCTGCATGTGATCGATTAGCACGATGACAGTTTCAAGAGTTACGTGTCACTGATCGCTGGTTAGCTCCCGATATTCTGTTCTCGCTACCGGTAAAATTTCCCCTTATGATAAAGACCCGGGCTGAAGAAAATGTGGTTATAATCCCACCGATACGCAAACAAACAATAACTGCAACTGTACAGTTTGAGAACACCGCCTTGCTTGCCTACAAATTATCTTTGGCAAATATAATGCACGGTACAGTTGCCGTGGAGTGGTCGTAATCCACCTGTGGGCAGTGATGTCCACGCATGCGTTTACAGGGTAATAAAAATCATCATCAACAAAATTTTAATTAATGAAGCACCGGGTTGTACCCGGTGCTTCATTAATTAAATTTTTGATGAGTATTCCTATAATTAGTGTTTGGAATCTAAGATTATTGCGTCCGTGGAAATATTGTCCATCTGTGGAAAGTGACCAGTCCACGGCGGTCGTACTTTATTAGTGTATACATACACCTTCACCAAAGCGAACCTAACTCAAGCTCCGGTTCACAGCGAATGATAAGCTGTAAATCGGCATGTTCGACAGTTACTTACCCGTTTAGTTTTTTTCGGATTCCTGTCTTCCTTCATCCGCAAACTGTCCGACCACTTGTTTCTGTGTTGGTGCAACAGCACTTTCAACAGTCGGTTCTTTTTTCTCGGCAACGTAGAATCACCACGTGCCAGTATGATAATATTCCGTTTAAAGCGATTAGTAACCCATTGAAATGATTACCAACCCGTTTAATTGAATTGATAATCCGTTTAACAGGATTAGTTATTGTATTTAAATGATTACTAATCTGTTTAAGTGGATTAGTAATCTGTTTAAACGAATTAGTTAATCTTTTAAAAGAGACTGATAATCCTTTCTCTTTAAACGGATTACTAATCGGTTTAATCGGATTACTAATCCCCATGAAACGTTACGCAAGGCCATACATTAATACAAAAAGTAAAAAGTAGTATGGGGGTTTAAACGCCGCAATTGATAGAGTTTTGCGGGATCAACTCACGGCGTCACTTCTTAGGATCGACATCTGCATGTGGGGACCTTACATAGGTGATATACTACTACCCACTTTCAGTACCATTTTTTAGAACTGCCGGGGCATCCGCGCACCTTGTCCTCATATGTGCCTATGTAGTACGCGTTTGAATCAAAATGTATGCACATGGCATGTAGGGACATCAGATAAAACAGGGTTACCGAATCCTATCCATTTCTTTTGGTCAGTTGTCGTGGAGCTATTATTATTGGTGGTAAAGGCAGATATTACTGGTTGTGAAAAGTAATGGTAGTAATACTAGTGGTAATGACAGCGTTACGGTAATGGCAATCATTTAGTGTTGCAGGATATCCGTTGGTTTGCCGTAGGCAGAACGTTACCGGTGATGATATTAAAAAAAACAATAATTTCTAACCATAACCCAGTCCGGTAGCAATCTCGTCTGCGGATCCCGTTATATCTAGATTGGTCAACTTCTTTCGGTAAATCTTTGGACATCCTGACATGCTTCGACCTTCTTTTAAAAAAGTTTCTCCCAGCTCTTTTGCAAATCTGCCCAAATTTGTACTTATATTTTTACTAACAGTAACAGCCATCGAATGGGCAGGCGTGAATGGACATCAGCCGAAGTGAAACAGCGATACGAATTTCAACAAACACACACAATAGAAAAGATAACGAATGTAATTTAGACTGGTTCGCAAAAGGTTGTTTTGATTTTTTATCGATCCATTTGATCAGTACAGCTACAAACAAAACACATGGACGCTTCACCTTTGGGTTTAAACATCGGAATTAAAATTTGTTTATTTAAATGAATTTTAATGCGTGGGGTGTGTATTAAACACAGAACGCGGTGTGTGTTTGAATCGATGGGCGTTTTACATAACTCGTTATGTAAAACACCCACCGATTCAAACACACAACGCGTTCTGTCTATATATCCCTTTCAATCTGACTGGATACTGACTGTCTTTTTGAAGTAAACCACCATCAAAAATGTCTTTTACATTCCGAATAACAAAGACTGGCGATCGGGAGGGGTACCAAAGATTCGATGGATGGCGTGTATTGGAGAGGTTGAAATCGCAAAGGAAGTAAATATAACCTTTCGTATTTGAGAAACGGGTGTGGGCAAGAACTGAAAATATTCGAAGATCTTTCTCCCAACATTGACCTATGGTTCAGGCAAAAGGTCATATGAGAATTTTGACCATGTTACTCCGGTCAAATTCCGCCAAACAGGGACGTTTAAATTCTTATATACTTCTTTCTGTTCACTAATTTATAGTCTCGCATTGCGTTTCATGGGGAATAGTAATCAGATTAAACAGATTAATAATGCGATTAAACAGATTATTAATCCGATTAAACGGATTAATAATCCGATTAAATGGGTTAGTAATTATATTAAGCAATTAATTAATCCATTTAAACCGATTACTAATTCGGTAAAACGGATTAGCAAACCCTTGTATTTAACGGAATCGCCGCTATGACATTAATGTTTCTGTATTCAACTGATGTACAAGCCGGAACTTTTTCCCAGCACCGTTAAAAGTAGTTCCTTTCCTATGGAGTCATTATTTACGTTTCAAAAAGTTCCCAAATGTCGTAATACTATTGTCGATCGTCTGTCGCGTAGTGTGAAAATGAAAACGCCCAAAGCAAAATAAAGTCGGTTCGCAAAACGTTAGTTAACCAAAAATGAGATAATATTTAAAAAAATCCAATCATTTCCAACCAAAACATTAGCCCAATCCATTGTCCGTCTCGTTTGCGGATCCGGTTATATCTAAATTAGTCAACTTTATTTCGGTAAATCTTCGGACATCTTGACATGCTTCGAACATATTTTTAAAAATTTTCTCCCAGCTGTTTTGCAAATCTGCCCAAATTTGAACTTATATTTTTACTAATATTAACAGCCACCAAATGGTTAGGTAAGAATGGACACAAGCCGAAAACAAACAGCGATACGAATTTCAACCAACACGCCCAATAGAAAAAATAACGAATGTAATTTAGCCTGTTTCCAAAACAAGGTTGTTTTGATTTTTGCCGACACATTTGAACAATACAGTTTCAAGCAAAACAAACGGACTCTTCGCCTTTGGGATTAAACATCGGAATTAAAACTTGTTTATTTAACTGAATTGAAATGCATGGGATGTGCAATAAATACAGCACGCGATGTGTGTTTGAATCGGTGGGGATTTTACTTAACTCGTTGGAATGGCGTCGTCATATTTCCCTCGAGCCTTCGGCTCTCGCGAAATATAACAACGCCATTTCAACCCGTTATGAAAAACACCCACCATTTCAAACACGCATTGTGTTCTGTCTATTTATCTCATTAGTGTCGACCTGAAAGTTTTATTTTTTTCACGTGCTTTTGGGCGAGTGAAAAATAATACTTCAAGGTCCACACGAATGAGATAATTCCCGATACTCACTAATACAGTTTAGATTTTTTTTATTATATGCTATGTGACATTTTGTGCTTAATATTCAGACCAATTCGACTGCAAACAATTTCAAGACAATAACAAAAAGCTGCTGATCGTTCCTTCAAGGTGACGGCAGGGCCGAAGCGTAACGTCATTCACGAAGCTACTGAAAAAATTCGTCGTGTGGACCTGAAAATATTATTTTTCACTCACACAAGCGCTCGTGAAAAATAAAACTTTCAGGTCCACAATCATGAGATAATTCCAGATACTGACTACAATAGGGTAGATTTTATTTTTCTTACATGCTGCGAGACATTTTATTGCACAATATACAGCCCAATTCGACCTCAAATGCGTACGTTTCATAACAATAATAAAGATCAGCTGATCTTTCCTTCAAGGCGACGTGATGCAGCGTAGCGTGACGTCATTTAGGAAGCTACTAAGGAATATTTATCGATATCTATCGATTCGTACAAGTAAAACTCTTATCTGACACGTTTATTTATTGTTGCATAGTCAATCTTTGACTGAAAAGTGGACAATCTCCCTTTCTGGGGACGTCATACATCATTGGGCTCATTTTGAGATTACTGTTAAAGTCCGATTAATCCATTTATCATTTTGATCTTTGACAGTCTAAATGTGGAAATCAATTATCTCTTATTAATCCCAGGCGTCACTTGAATCATCGAAAATCTACTGGATTTGTCGGAAGGTGACAGTCACGCCATCACAGTGACAGGGTACTGAATAACTATGGGTCAGCCATACTGTAACCTGAAGGGCAAAAACAGTTCCGATCTCCTGGTGAGTTGAGAAAAAACTCGGCACAGGCCAGCGAAGGGTCACATTAGCTCATCAGGAAATTTACACTCTCACCGCAGCGTACATATACTGCATTAGCAATGACAGCGGTCTGGAAAACAACCTCCCCCCCCCCCCCCCCACCCAAATACAAATGGGAACACTGTATCCAAACAAACAACCTGAACCTGACCGCACAGGGTAGGACCACGTGCAAGAAAATCAACAGTTCGTGTTTTCATGCAAAGCGACACAGACAATACATGGGTTGAGTAGAGCAGAGATCTCTAAACTGGACGCAGACGTAATAGTCCAACGTGTGTTTGCATATGAGGCAAATTCCGTCTAGACTTCCAAGATAGATGAACCAGAATATGGAGAAGGGCCATTGAGAGGTTAGATGATGTTTGTGCAACGGAGCATGACGGTACGGGTGTGGCTCAGTTATGATGCTAGTAAGTATCAGTTTGAATGAATTCACATGCCCTTCTAGTATCAACTATGAGAATCTGAATGGAAAAAATACACGAGAATGAGATTTTAGACCCTGCTGGGCGACCTTTGTATGCACAATGGGCAGTAAGAGAAGACTCATCCTAATGGATGATAATGCAAGATCCAATCGGGCCATATTGATGGCACATTAAGTGGGTGTATGTGTGTGTGTGGGGGGGGGGGGGGGGGGGATTGAGTGGCTAGCATGTTCACTCGATCTCAATCTCAATCAAAAGGGACAGGTCCGGACTTCCATATCAATCAAGAACTCGAACAAACCCTTATTACAGAATTGGAATGTCGAAACGCTGAAAGACAAATGTTGAATATCAGAGTGGGACATGCATGCTGCATACTAAAACTAATTTTCTTGACACGAATAAATCGTTTTTGAGAAAACTGGGTTATTCAGTGGGCGGTTTAAAATTCCCCAAAAACCTACTTTTGCATTCCTTGATTTTATGATGTATGATTCCATAAAGGAAATAATAAATGGAATGGTTAAGGGAAAATCTATTATGCCCTGACCTCTGAAGTACGTTTAGGGACATATAGTCGAGGGCTCCGCCCGTACTTCCGTACGGATGTTTCGCATTCTAACTGAAACATCGGTTGTCGGATTTTGATGCCACTTGTTATGATCACAGACCAGCGTTGGGGAAAGGATATTCACATATTACTGGTTTCTTCCACGCATAGGTAATACAGTTATGGATCAGGGTAGACTTACAAAAGTGGTGGTCGGATTTTGATGACTTTTGGTATGTTGAGAGACCTGTTGGGAGAAAGGATATCACATATTGCGAGTTTCGTCCATACATATGAGCTTGAGTTATGGGCCTTGCTACACCAAGAAAGCTTTACATATAGACGTTTTTCATCATGATTATAACTCAAGCATCGGTTGTCAAATTTTGATTTCCTTTAATAAGGCGAGATGCCTGCATGAGAGAATAGGGTATCCACCTGTCCAGAGATTCGTCCATGCATACGTACCACAGATATGGCCCTGATCACATTTTAAAAAGACCTTACATTATAACTCAAGTAATGGCTGTCACATTTTAATACCCTTTGGTATCTCCACCTCGCGGGTTTCGTTCACACATATGTACCGGAGTTATGTGCCTTATCACATTTACAAAACTGATCCCATGAAATTGGCCAGCATGAGGGCAAGGATATTCATCTATTGTGGTTTTAATCCATGCATACTTCCACAGTTATGCCCTTGTTAACTTAGAAAACCTGTCCCTATAAACTTTTTAGGCTTTCCCAAACCCTGTTTGGGAAAGACTCTTGTTATTCTTTTTCAAAATGTTTCTTCTCTATTGTTAGGCTTTCCCAGACCCAGTTTTGGAAAGACTCTTTTTATTCTTCTTTTTCAAAATTTTTCTTTTCTATTTTTTTTTTATTTTTTTTTTTTGTCTTTTTTTTCCGGCGTCAGTTTTGTCTATTGCACTGCTCAAAAACAAGCTGTACGATTTAAACCAAATTTGGCATACTTATGTAATGTCATAACATCTATTGAAAGGAGGTATCGCTATGTTTGTGAAAACGCTTATTTTCAAAATATTCAGCCAAAACCGTCAAAGTTTCACCATTTCTCAAATGTCTCAAAATTGTTAACAGTTACTTAGCGCAAATTTTTCACACATTTAGAGGAAAATATGATACACTACAATCACCACTCGAATCTTTCAACATTAACCCCCATTGGCCAAAAATGACATGAATATAGCTTTTTTCTTGAAAATTGACCAACTTCAAAAGCAAATTTCTCTAATTACAAGGTTGTTATAACATTTATTTTGGTATGGATAGATGCAACAATGATTGCAGAAGAACGTTATTGTTTACTTTTTAATCTCAGATTTAACCCTCAAGCACAATGAGGGCGAGAATAAGAGTACCGTTTGAAAATGCCAAAATTAGCCAACTGTGGTTGCTTTTTCTATCATTTTGGAAAGGGTTAATTTCAAACAATTTTCATGTACGTATTCACAATTGATTACCGAGCATATCTGCTGTAGTAATTTTGGTTGTAAAGTTTAACCCTACCCCATTCTGGTTGCATAAAAGGAGGTACCTTCCAAAAAAACGCCTATTTTTTCAGAATTTGGTAAGTTTAGGTGACGATTTACTCTATTTTAATTGCTTGAGCTCTGAATGTTTTCTATAGCTGCGTGCAGCAGTCAAAGTATGACAGATTTTGTTTTATATGTTATTATTAAAAGTTTAACCCTCGGCAGATATAAGACTTCCCATAAGGGTACTGTCGGAATAATTGTTATTTTCGCCAACTTCTACATGCAATTTCTCAGCACTGGAGCCATATTTTCTCAAAACGCTTTCCATCAGAAGATAGGGCATTTATCCAAGAACACGTTTGCTGTTATATGTCTTATTCCAAGTTTTAACCCTCACCCAGTTGTCGTACCTTGACTTGGAATACCCTCAACTTGTACATATTTATTCAAATACCAAGATTCAAGATTCCTCCATGTCTCTTATCAGACACTCAGTCTGTGATTGATGTTCGCACATTTAGAGCATAATATGATACACTAAAATCACCACACAAATATTTTAAATTAACCCCTATGGGGCACATATGATATGAATATAGCATTTTATCTTCGAGATTGACTAACTTCAATCACACATTTCTCAAATTGCAAGGTTGTTGTAACAATTATTTTTGTATGCATAGATGCAACAATGCTTGCAGAAGAAAGTTACTGTTTAGTTTTTTAATCTCATATTTAACCCTCAAGCACAACGAGGGTAATAGTTCCATTCGAAATGCTAAAATAAGCTAACTTCGGTTGCATTTTCCTGTCATTTTGGAAGGGTTAATTTTAAACACTTTGTTTTGCTATAGGTAGAGATGCTTAATGAACACATTTTCTGCTGTAAGTTATGCTTTGGGGCTTAAGCCAACATATGCTTTGGCCACGTAAAGAATAGTATTGCCTGACAAAAATTGATTTTCAGTGAATTTTGCAAACATCTGTACTCATTTCGTCTAATTACAAGGTTGTAGAAATTATTTTGGTATGGGAATAGATGCAACAATGATTGCAGAAGAAAGTTACTGTTTACTTTTTTAATCTCAAGATTTAACCCACAAGCACAATGAGGGCGAGAATAAGAGTACAGTTATAGAATACTAAAATTAGCCAATTTTGGATACTTTTTGTCGATCATTTTGGAAATGGTTAATTTCAACACTTTGCTTTGATATATGTAGTCTGCATTTTCACATTGGAAAGGTGAGAAAGCCCGTAATTTGTCCAACAAATTACAATTCTCTAGTTGCTTTCTTGTGTTTTGTCTGTGGGAAAATTGAATTGAATGGGAACAGAAAATTTAATCACTTTTAAATCGGCCATGTTGTATGGGTGTGCAGGGGATGTTTAACCAAATTAATCTGAATGTGTGGTCGTTCGTTTGTTCAAAATGGCAGATATGTATGCCGTCGTAGGAAATGCCACCTTTCCCATGAGCAATGTATGCACTCCATGGTATTGCTGCAGGGGCATATGCAACGCTTCACAGTGCTCTTGTTTTTGCCTGTACTGCAGAGAATGATTAGAATAGCACATTTTTCTTCCATTTACGCCCTGGATGGTTGCACTAACGGCTGTGCTCGATTTAACAGACGCAATGCCACACCTTGTAGGTTACAAGGGCTAAAGCCGC
Source organism: Pictodentalium vernedei (assembly GCA_031216915.1). Lineage (NCBI taxonomy): Eukaryota > Metazoa > Mollusca > Scaphopoda > Dentaliida > Dentaliidae > Pictodentalium > Pictodentalium vernedei. The sequence goes on from CM062288.1 coordinate 38,474,740, forward strand.
CGGGCCCAAAACATGGGCCCACATAAACAGCATTATCAACAATTAGCCGACCACCAAGGTCGCTGATACTTTCCAATAACAACATCGTATCACTCAACACAATCAAACTGTTTTAAGGCTTTCACACAGATCAGGGCGTCCAATTGTCGACATATACAGGCTTTCCTCAATTAGGGTTAACCCTTTACCCAACCCAACGGTCAAAACCGGCCAGCGCTATTGACAAAAATCGCCAATTAATTTTCAATTTGTTTTTCATTTTTGTCTCGAAAACATAGGTTATGACCCCTCTTTGGAACGAGCTCGTCGAGCTCGTTCCAATGAGGGATCATAACCTATGTTTTTGAGACAAAAATGAAAAACAAAATGAGTTATTCAAGAATTTTGTTTGCAAGTGTCGTCTGCTTTTCATGTTAGGTAAAGGGTTAAATGAGCTCTGCCTATACTGCTTCACTCAATTATCGATAATCGAATACTCAAATTACTGTCCCTATTCCGTAGAAAGCACTTGCATTCAACAATGCAGCATGCGCCCGCATGCAAGCCTTAGTGTTAGGGCCTGAAATGGATGGAGGAAACGGGTAATCACACTTGGTCGTCTACTTTGTTTCCTCAGAGTCTTGGCTGAAGTATTATGTATTGACCACCCTCCCACTCCCCCAACTCCCCCACCCCCACCCTCCCCCAAACGAATGTTCAAGGTAATTCTATGTTTTTTCACTGAAATTGAAAATACGGAATGTGATTATGGTGCTGCCTACCACCAAGCAGCCATCATCTGGCTGCTTGGTGTTAGGTTGCCCCATATTCACACGTCAGTAGTTTATGTACATGTTTATGTACACTCCTGTAGTCTTTTCTTATTCTAAATATCGATAACCAGTAACAAGAGAAACAAATATCACTTGAAAATGAAATAATATTAAAGTCTATCAGTCACATCTATGTTACTATACTGAGTCAAGTCAGCAGTATTTTAAAGCAAGCCCCTATTTAGAATCTTAAATAGCTACGCTCTGAGCTATCAGTGTTTGGGGAGAACTGTTAGTTTAATTGTCTTACACATGTTCATGTAGAATGAATAGAACAAATTGCATTATACAGTAATGGGAATCTGTTACTGTCAACAAGTACGGACCATCAGTGTGTTGTAAACAATCCCCAATAGCCACTAGCTGCATCTATGTTTCCTCTGAGTCTATGTTTAAATATTATGTATTAAGCCCACTACCCCCCCCCCCCCCCCCCATAGGAATTTTCAGCAGCCGCGTCTAATCTGCCAAAGGGTAGGTACAATGGTTGATTTCGGTTGCATTGTGCGGAATGTGACTGTGGTGTGGCCTGTCCACCAAGTTGTAAGTGATGGCTGCAGGGTGATAGGTGGCGCTGTGCTCGCACTCTTATGTGATACAATCAAATTAGCCATGTGTTATTGCTGAACTGTAAGTACTGATCATCAATAACAATCAGAACCTTAATTAATCCTAAACGTATTTCAGTAATACTTTTTCTCTTGAGTCTAGTCAGTAGTATTATGAATTAAGCCCCTCAATTGGACCCTTTGAGGGGCTTAATTCATATATTCTAAATATTGATCCTCAATAACAAGCCGTACTTCAAACAATTATAAAATCTACTTGTTACAACTATGTTTTTTATTGAGTATTGCCAGCAGTATTGTGCATTATGATCTTCAGTATGAATCTAAGGCAAGCATATCTGGAACTGAAAGTATTGCTTTTCAGCAACAAACAATATCTTAACTGGTTGAGGGCTAGGTTATTTTTGGTGGTCTGAATTTGTCAGTCAAAATTTGTTTTGTTACAAATTATTGGAGAGTGCCCATAGGCACTCTCCAATAATTTGTGATAAAACAAGTCTATATAAACAAAATATCATTTGCATTTGACTGGATAGGAAACATAGGCAGGGAAAATGTTGCATTTTTCTCAAGTGCCCTCATTTTTTTGAAAGCCCTGATAGTGGCTTCTAGCACTCAACCAGTTGAATAATTATAAGATATTCTGGTGACAGCTATACTTTTTTATTGAGTTCATTTTGTATTGTAAATTTTAAACACCACCAATCAGTACTTTGAAAAATTCAAAAATTTATAAGTTACAGCCTTTCCATTGAATCTATTTACAGTAGTATGAATTAATTTGAAGGCGTGCAGTGGGTGAGCGAATAAATCACTCTCCAGAAAATGCCAGGCTTGTCGGTGATAAACAGTATCTCACAAAATCTTAAAACACAGTAGCCCCAGCTATGTTTTTTATTGATTACCCCCCCCCCCCCCCCCCCGATCAGAAATTGCGAGCAACCATGTCTGAAGCAGACGGTGGGCTGGTAAAATAGATAGACAAATTTCACTGGTAGAATTGATAGACAAATTGCATTATACAGGAGTAGGAAACTGGTACTGCCTGCCACTCAACAACCACAATTCGGCTGCGTGGTGGTAGGCTGCCCCGCATAATAAGTGCTAACCACTAGTAACAAACTGCACGACACCATATCCCCAAATCCAGTCGAAACAGCTATGCATTTACGTTGGGTATATTTTATAGTTTAAATCCCAATTAGGCAGTAACAAGCCATATCTCAAATAATTCTGAACTCTGACAGTCACAGCTATGTTCTTCATTGAGTATTGTCGGCAGTATTATGAATTAAGTCCCCCATTAGGAACTTTGAGTAGCCGCGTTTGGCACTGATGTTATAATGGATAGGTAGAACAGAAGGTTTAATTGCATTATAAAAGAGTTTGAATCTGGTATTGCCTACCACATGGCAGCCATCGCTTGGCAGCTTGGTGCTGGGCTGTCCCATATTCACACTTCTGTACGAGATATCGTAAAGACTGTTTATCAGTAAGAAAAAGTACGTTAGATGTGCCTAAGAGCTATTACTTACAACTACACACTTCCTTGGAGACTGGTCATCAATATTAACAATCAAGCCCCCACCCTCCTGCTAATCAAGTTGTAACAGCTATGCATTGGGAATACTGAACAGCCATGTCTGAAGCAGCCAACGAATGGGTAAAATAAATAGCTTCATTGCTGAATAAAGATAGGGAATCTGTTACTGCCGACATGGTATTTGATTGAAAATTTATAATCTTGTCAGGCTTGTATTTTTGACTTGTAAAATGTGTTCAAATGTCTTCTATCACCCCTAGTACAGTTAAAACTAGAAGTCCTGTCACGAACTGTGCGCTTATCAAGGCTTAATTGCGCGTAGGAATTGCGCGCAATTGCCATATCGAATAGCATCCAAAGCACGGCAGGTTCCCCTGGTTACTAATAGCAAACACAGCAATGTTTCTGCCAATGGACCTCCGGGTTACCCGGAGGTCCATTGGCTGAAACAATGCTTGTGTACAGGCCATATATACAGAATTTGATAGCCTTACTATGGTCATAACGCGCAGATCAACGTGCTATTTGTGCACATTTCATGACAGGACTTCTAGTTTTAACTGTAGGTGATAGAACTCGACACCTAAAACTAAAACAAAAATGCAAGGATTGAAAAAAAATGCAAACTTGCTGAATAGATAGTCATTAATCCCAAAATTATTTGAATCCACCGAATATGGAAGTTAAACTCTAAACTATTCTAATCAAACGAATATCTTGCGATGCGTCATAAGATGTAACACATCCGAGTGTTAACATTTTATAGCTATTGTAACCAGTCAGTACGCCCCTTTTAATAAAGGTAAATGGAGTTATCTCTGTAGCATAAGGCGACTAATCTCCAACTTTATCACAATAATAATTACTGATGCAATCTCACGTGTCGCCTCACCATTCCCTGCATATATGTGTCAGTCACATACGGTCCTAACCTTGGTCACTCTATGTGCAGTGAACTGAGTCAAAACCTCAATTGAAATTGATTGGCATGCGTTAACTGCGCAACTGTATTGAGTGGATTACCGTCGATCATTGCGGGTCCCCCCCCCCCCCCCCCAACCCCCAAGTGACACTATAATCTGTATTAGTAGTAGATATATGCTGACGGCTGTTGTCTGGAGGGATGGACGGTGGTTTGCAGCGGTGAATGGGGTTGGTTACGGGTCGCTCAACGAATACGAAGCCCGAGGTACGTGACGTGGGATCGGCCTCGCTCGCGCTGTAAGCTGCTGTCTGCTCTCTTTGGACGCCCGTTGTCATCATCTATCTTACTTAGTCAACATCGACAAAACAAAACTGTTGCTCCAAAAAGATTTGATAATGGAATCGAGTGAATTACGCGAAGAAGAGAGTGGTGATTTTAAAAATTCTTCACAGTGAATTAGCGAACATTTTTGTTGAAAATAAAACAAAACGTAAAATAAAATAAATTGATCTTATAAATTTATAAACTTACATTTATTTATTAATTAGTATTAATTAACTCATTAAGATAATAAGTGATGATAATTTAATAATTGATTGATAATTAGTAATTAATAATAATATAATAATTATTAATAAATATTATACTGAATCGTCATTATTGTTATTGTTGCTGTTATATTACTTACTTGATTAGTAATTGATGGTTGATTCGTTATAATAATCAATTGTGTGAGTAGTATTATTTGTTAATTGATTACAATAATTAAATTATAATAAATTAATTGATAATTAATTAAATTAAGGTTGACATTTAAAATGAACTATTCAAGAGGAAAACAAAGAATCGGATAAAGAAAATAAAATGTTGTGTACATATTGTAATAAATAATGCAATAATTAACTAGGAATAGCCTCTCTTTTCTTGGTCACTATTAATGTGATTATTTTGTTATCGTCAGTACAACCCGCAAATTAACGGAAAATTCATTTAGATCTCGCAAGCATATGTCCATGTTATTTAGACTCGTGTTTGAACGAAGGCTATTATCGGTCGTTGTGGCCAAAGTGAATATAGACCACTCATAATCTGCATAAACCAACAAGAACAACAGTTGCTGTCCCACGCATATGGGTTGATGCTACTGATGGTCGGACTGTTAGTCATGGCGGGTAGTATAATATTGGATGAGATCCAGACTAATGCTGAATATGATCTTAGTCACATACTAAATGATATAACTGTTACGTTGACTGAAGATAATAACTCCCTACCGGTATACAATACTATAAATAGTAAGTATTGTATTCCCAGTGAGGTGCTTGCTTAACTTAATGGTTCAAATAAATCATTCTCGGCATTTCATATCAACTGCCAAAGCCTACAAGCCCACTGGGACTCCCTCGATCATCTACTTGTTGAAATGAATAGCTCTCAGAACACATTCGACGTCATCGGCCTTACAGACGTAGTTCAAATCCCTGACAATATATAGTGTTGTCTAGAAGGCTATCATCAGTTACAAAAATACAAGACCCTGTGACGACGATGGACGTGGGGGAGTTGGGCTCTTCACTAAAGCTGATATAGCATTCACTGTTCGGCATGACCGTTCCATCTTCATACCACGTGTCTCTGTGTCTCTGTTTGTCGATCTCAAGTATAAGAATTCATCGAGAATAGTTGGTGTAATTTATAGACCGAACACGGCCCCTAAAGCAGGCCTGGACTTATTCAACGAGAACAGTTGGTTTAATTTATAGACCCAACACGACCCCTAAAGCAGACCTGGACTTATTCATATTTAAAATCAACTCCTTAACTGATGCACGTAATACAGAAAGAAAATCATCATTAATCATGGGCGACCTCAATACTGACCTTTTAAAATTAGCTTCACATCCAAAAACTGGTTTGTTTATAGAGCAGATGTTTAGCGAGGGATTTGTGCCACATCATTCTGCTACACTTATAGATCATATTTTCGCCAATAATATCGCAAATCCTTTTACATGGGGAATAATTCTTACGGGTGTATCTTACCCCTTTGGCATCGTTTATATTGAACCAACAAACACCAAACAGGATAGGTTGAAACCGACTTTGACCAGGAAAATTAATTCCACCACAATTGAATACTTTAAGCTGCTGTTGTCCCAATGTGATTTTTTTCGAGTTATGGAATCAGATTGTCCCAATGAAAGCTACGAAATCTTCATCAATGCTTACAGTACGTGGAGAGTGGAGTGTAACAAAATCACCCGCGGAGTGGAGTTATCACCCAAGCTATAACTTTCAAATGTTGTACATATCGATAAAAACACAAGCAATGTTTCCGTCAGTGGACTACCGGGTTAAACCCGGAGGTCCATTGGCTGAAACTTTGCTTGTGCTGGTTATGCTTTGCAACAAATTTGCAATTATTGGTTGGGCGGAATCTCCACTCTGCGGGTGTTTTAGTGATAATACACTCTCCACGTACTGTACATGAATGTCTTCGAGACAATATTTCCTATAAAAAAAACAAGCCAAACAAGAAACTTATTAAGCAAAGCCCAGGATGACAAAAATACTTCTTATCTCTGCCAATAATAAGAACAAAATCTTCCACAAATAATTAAAATCTCCCACAGAATTGAATATCTAGAATTACAAAAAATTGTTGTGAGCTATTCAGTAAGATTAAAAAATAAAGCAAGGCCATGTATTATGAAAAAAACTCTTTTAGAAAATAAAAATAACATGCGGAAAACATGGGAAGTCTTAAATAAAGCATTAAACATGAACAAAAGGAAACTTAACTTGCCTTTACTATTCCATCGTGGAGACAAGGCATTATATGACCAAAATGCAATTGCATACGAGTTTAATACTTTTTTGTTAATATAGGGAATCAGACCTCCAAGCTAATACCCAAACAGCATAAGTTATTTAATGAGATTCCAAATGATCCACACCACGATACCCTATTCATTACACCAACATCGCCCTTTGAAACTACAAGGATTGTAAATGCCATGAGATCTAAGTTAAGTCAAAACTGTGAAAATCCTACTTATACCACTCTTAAACACCCAATAGACTTGGTTGCGGCTCCACTTGCACATATTATGAATACTTCTTTGGGTCAGGGGAAAGTTCCCGATAGGATGAAAATTTCCAAAGTAATACCTGTCTTTAAATCTGGAGATGAGAAGGAGTTTTTAAACTACAGGCCGATCAGCATTCTTCCCGTATTTTCCAAAAAGTATCGAAAAACTCATGTCTGTAAGACTTGTAAAATTCCTAAATAAATTCTATATTCTTTATCAACACCAATACGGGTTCGGGAAAGGGCATAATACTTTACATCCGACTATGCACCAGATAAATTATATATATGACTCGCGAGAACAGCAAAGACACTAAAGATGACACGATAGCCCTATTTCAGGTTCTCTCGAAAGCCTTTGATACAAGAAGTCATGAAATATTAATTAAAAAACTAGACTATTATGGGATAAGAGGCAATGAAAACAACTGGTTTAAGAGCTTTCTCCATAGTAGGACTCAACATGTCTCTCTTGGAGACATTAAATCTAGTTTATCTGAACTAACATGTGCCGTTCCTCAAGGTTCCATCCTCGGCCCTATCCTCTTTCCCATATATATAACCGATATTCATAAGTCAACAAAGAACCTTCATTCTTTGTAGATGACACATCTGTATGCAAATCTGGTGCGGATATAAATTCTCTAGTCTTGGACTTTAATGAAGAACTTCAAAAATATTTGAGTGATGTGCTGCCAAACACTTAATTCTAAACGTCAAAAACAAAATACATAATACTTAACCCATGTCAAGAATGTCACATCCCAACAAATACGGATAAAAAGTTGGCTATAATGAAACTGAAAAATATGTCAAATTTCTTGGTATAAATTCCTTGGTATACATATCTCATATTTGCTCGAAAGTTGCTCTCGCCAAGTTCGCCCTCAACAAAATGAAGAAAGTTTTCCCACACAAAGTCATGAAAACTTTACATTTCTCACTTATACAAAGCCATTTGATTTATGGAATTCCCTTGTAAGCGCCCCCAAAAGCCTGTAATCGTCTTTGTAAACTACAGAAGCAATCAATAAGAATTATAAACAACCAAACATATAATGCCCACACTGTCCCCTTATTTATCAAAGATAATAAACTGAAGATTAAATATTTATATAAATCACATGCTTCCCTGTTCTTGTTTGATTGGCACAATGGGAATCTGCCAGGATCATTTGCTGCCTTTTTTTAACCATGAACAACTGAACTTTTTATGAATACTCACCAAACAGGTCACATTCGTAACCATAGAACAAGGACTAAGACGCTCGATACCTTCCCAGTCTTTGCATTCCCAACATTATGGAGCGAATTTAGCATTGACCTTCGGAAACTAGCCTGCAGGGTAGAAATCAAAAGCAAGTTATCAGCTAAACTTATTTCCTCTTACGAGAATAACATCTTTTGCCCAAATCCGACTGTGCTGCCTAGCCCTACCTTCATTCTTATGTGTAGCCAGTGCATTGCCCGCTGTTTCTTAGTGGCTTACAAGGATATAATAGACAACGGGCGTTTTTTGTTAGACTGTCATTTGTGCATTAATATTCTCGACCTAAATCAGTCTGGGCCTCGTCCAAGCCACCCTCTTCACTTGGCCCCTGTTAAACATGTTCACAATTATGTTAATCTGATGAAAAGTAATTCTGCGATTGATTGGGGCCATTTCAGCGGTACCTGGTCATCCTTGAAGTCCGGCCATCATGTGTACCACACACATAGGTTATAATGGAAGTTAGCACCTGGGACGCGGGGAAAGCTTAATATCAACAGTCCCGAGAAAGCACAATGCTGTACATGCATTGTTTCTCCTCGCCTTTTACTTTCTTATTCTGTCTCACATTTCTTTTCTCTTCTTCCGTAGGGAAAGGCAGGAAGACAGCAAATCTGGCTATGCCTTCCCCTGTCAGTATACATTTATAGATTTATATTATTTCTGGTTGTGTATGTGTTTTAATGTTGTAAACTTGGATATTGCAGATTTACACACATTTGTTAATTTTGTATTTGTTTAGTATACTGGTGAATAAAATATCAATATTAATATCAATATCTCACCTATACAGCAGTTACTCAACTGTATAAAGCTAACATAGTATCAATCGAGTAACGCAGATTAAGCCTATTTATTGTAAAACACGAGTGTACATAACGCCTGTATCCACAGTTAACTGGCCATCCTAATTACCAAGGCCGCTTTCAGACCAATGCCCTTTATTGCCGACAATGAGTTTTAAACAATGGACTGAAGGTATTTAATGGAAAGCGCAGACACTCATAACATCGAAATTGATTTATGATGTAACTCTGCTTGTGTATATTTGTCTTGACATAACAACGAAGACAATTCCCGACACTAGTACTTATTCGAATAAAGTTTTGAACAATAGTTGACAAACTACAGTACGTCCGCCGTGGACTGGTCACTTTCCATGGGTTGTTAATAAATCCACGTGCGCAATAATATTAGATTCCATACACTAATTATAGCAACAATCATCAAAAAATTAATTAATGAAGCACCGGGTACAACCCGGTGCTTCATTAATTGAAATTTTGCTGATGGTGATTGTTTTATTACTTGGTAAACGCATGCGTAGACATCACTGCCCACGCGTGGATTACGACCCGTCAACGGTAACTGTACTGTACAACACCATCAACGAGAGTGGTGGCCGAGTGGATAAGTGCGCTGGTCTCTCATGCCAGAGGTCCCGGTCGGGGAAAGTTCTCGAGGTGTCCGAACACTCTCTGTCAGCATCAATTGTGGGGTTGATTCTGTCACAGCGTATCGTCCTATCGGGTGGGTCGTTAAATGGCTGCTCTCTGTGCGGAGAGAGACACACTCCGTGCAGGCTAAAGATTCCTTCGTAGTATTCGAGAAGAGCTAGGCCACGAAGTTGCCGCTATGAAGGTCATCCCACACACCTTCGCCATTGGGCCAAGGAGAGGCGTTAATATAAGTTGCATAACTTGTTCGCCAATCCCTGTAAAACAAATAAAATTAAATAAAAAAACTGTACTGTACCACATGTTTGAACTCAAGTTATTGACTAATTCCAAATTTAAATGTTCCTCAAATTGTCCTGTACCGAGCACAGTAACCGTAATCTTCAATCTTACAATCAAATACAGAAATACTTCAATAAAATTAACCGTGCCCATTCCGGAAGCTTCCATGGATGGCTATTGCGGGCTAATTTGTGGTGTCTGACCTCCCCATTCTTATCATTGTACAAATATGTCAACACACATGGGTTGACCTTTACCGAATTGCGAGTGGTATATTTCACTGCAAGAATAAAACAATACAGACAAGATGTTTAACCCTTTACCTAACGAATCGCCCGCATCCGCCCCCATAATATGCAAATTGAGCAGTTGAAAAAATTAATTTTTTCAAAATATTTCGACAAAACCATATCATGTGACCCCTCATTGGAACGAGCTCATTGAGCTCGTTCCAATGAGGGGTCACATGATATGGTTTTGTCGAAATATTTTGAAAAATTTAAAAAAAATGATATTTAAAATAATAAATTTTGATATCGCCTGTGTTGGGTAAAAGGTTAACCATTGGTATCATTCACTTTGGCTTCCCGAATCAAAAGCGAACCAAAAGCGACCAGGTATTTGAAAAGGAATCAAAAGCGACCATGCAGTCAAAAATGAATCAAAAGCGGCCATGTTATCGTTATATCTCCCACCCGGGGGGATAAACGACTGGAATGCCGCTTTTGGGATAAACTCTTTTTGTGACTGAACTTAGCATAGGTGGTGGCATGGTTGCAGTCAAGCAGATGCCATTGATGTCAGTATAGCAGAAATTACATTCTGTCTTTATTTTCAGCATTTATTATGTACAATTTCCTTCTGATCTGAACCATATGTTTTGGGAGATGAAGTGGATGACTCAAAGTACATTTCCGTGAAAAGATTGGAAAGGAAACGAATCGGACAGCCGATTTTAAATCGAACCGAATAGCAACTTGAGATTCAAAATCTAATCGAATCTCGATCACGCACCTTCAAGACGAGCCTGATTCGATTCGAGGTTCGGTTCTACTAGTATTTGAATACCTGCACTGCCGAAAGCGACTATTGTCACCTATTTTACGATGATTATCTGCACGTTCTGGTATGCGCAGATCGGGGGTGGGGGGGGGGGGGGGGGGCTGTGGCTCAGTAGGTAGAGGTGCAGGCTGCAAGCTGATGGGTCCTCGGTTCGAATCCCATCCTGCGGAAGCCGCGTTGTGTCCATGGGCAAGACACTTCACCCCATTTCCCACGTGGGGGAGGGGGAGGGGGGCACGGTAGCGTCGTGTACTAAGGCGTACTGCACGTCGATGGTGCACTTGTGCTTGTGCACTGTCTAACCCTGCTTGTGTGGAGATGGTATGTCGGGGAGCTAAAAGTTCCTCGCCGTTGCTCGGTGGTTCTCTCCGGGTGCTCCGGCTTCCCCCACCCGTAAAACCTGTCGTGGTCATGATTAGTCATTGTGCAGAAATATGTGACCTTAAACACCAATAAATAAATATGTGCAGATCTAACCTACCATCTGATTAATTGTTGGAAAGAGCTCGGAGAGCTCAGTAGGTAGAGGTGCAGGCTGTAAGCTCGGAAAGCCCTTTCCAACAATGAATCAGCTGGGAGAGTTTCAAGTGTGTCATAATTCTTATTAAACTTCCTCGTACATCGTGGTCCTCCATATACGGCTTCATTATGCCTCAAGTTTGTAACATCAGCCGTGATTGGTTAATTTGACACCTTCTAAAAGTCATAGTACTGGAGTTTTGGGGCAAAACACGGGTACTATCGGAACGTTTTTCCCTGGAGACAAGAGAACGAAGAAAATGTAAGCGCCACTTCCATTGATCAGCGTCGATTGGAATTTCTCAACACCAAACGCTGGCTTCGTGTCCGTTTAACTTTTTTCAACACCGGTAGACACAAACTTACCAACAAATATATCATCTTCAGTTCGTGTGTTTTCAATTTTAACTGCAAACAATGAATTCAAAAGAATCAGAAATATTAAAAAACTCACTCACGTGTTGTTCACCACTTAAGTGAATCCTGAATATGAGTCTCAGTTATGACTTCAATCAATTATATTTCCACAAGTTTAGTACTCCTCGACCTTAAGTTACTGAGCCTCCGCCTCAAGTTCAAAATAAATTGTTTCACTCCGCTTAATTCTATTAACTGTTGTCGTCCGAGAAACATGAATTTATATTCCATTAATTTATATCACTTTTCACACAAGCATTAACAATGAATAATAACATGAACAGCATGATGCAGTTGTAAACACTGGCATTTGTTGATATAGAAACTCCCAAAGCGACGGCACTTGTGACAAGTCATTTTCGAAGAGACGTCATTCGTTCGAAATGACGTCATGATTTTGGATTCGACTACATTATTGTTACAAGATTGATGGCATGTTGCAGTTAACGCTTAACAATGAAAGTCATATTTTGTTCGGCATAATAAAATAATTAGAACGTTCCTTTTCATGTTCTATCGGTAGATAGTACCTGAGTTTGTGTGATTTCTGAAATAAAACCTGAAGAACCTTCGCTGCTTCAGGTTTTATTTCAGAAATCACACAAACTCAGGTACTATCGACCGATAGAACATGAAAAGGAACGTTCTAATATTATAATAGTGGACGTGGAAGTAAAAGGGTTAATGGTTTCTACAATATAGACGATGCGTTATTTTGCTTTATTGCTCTTGAAATATATTTATAAACGGGGTTTGACATTGAAAAATTGACTGTGCCTCTCCACAAACATGAGGATGAATTTTTGATAAAATGTGTCTCGAATCGCCGTGAAAAGATATCCGCAAATGTATAACTAATTTGTCGATACCCCCCTCCCTGAGACGAAATCAAAACCAGACATGAATATTAAATGAGAATCATTTCCGATTCCAAATGTTTTGAATCAATAGTCTTCCTCATCAGCCTTCAGCGATACAAATTCTCTTCACTTTAATGTTGTTAAAGTCGAATGGATTCTTATCAATTATGAGAGTTTGGAAGCAAAGATAATACAAGAGAGGAGGGGCGGGTTAGTGAGGGTAGTCAAGAGGGTTGGGGGTCTTGGCGTCATAACACACACGTAGTCCTTAAAACATCTTTTTTTAAGAGTCCGTCGTCCTCACCTAACTAACTAAGGTATAGGGATTACTAGCTAATTACCTGCTCTACCCACAATAAAATCGACTGACCGTTTAGTGATTGAGAGAGGTTCCAATAATATTCATATTCATAGGTTTTATTGACAAATATCGATACAATTTATCCCCCCCCCCCCCCACCCTCCCCCGCCTTTCTCTCTCTAGTCTCAATAAAAACATACAAATATGAGTATCATTGGAACCGTTCCAATAATATTAATATTTGCAAGGTTTTATTGACAAATAATAAATCCACATTGTATATGATGTTCTAAACTTGTTCTTACAAGAGTCCATTAAGTTAACATCCCAATCGCAGAATGCGAGCTGGGACATTTCAGTTTCCACAAGTCCATGGATAACATACAGTTAATAAGCTGCTAAGTTGATCTGTGCTTTTAAAAACAAATCAGTATTTGTCTTCATGGCCTCAGCTAAAACAATTACCTTGCACATAATATAACATAAATAAAAAAAAAACAAATACATAACATAAAAAGACAAATGCTAGGAATGAATGGTCGGTCAGTCCATTTATTGTGGGTAGAGCAGGTAATTAGCTACTAATCTCCATACCTTAATTAGTACACTTTCACCTTCACTTGTACCTGATAATTTTGTAGGCGAAAGTGCACGCTGAACAAAGCTTTCGAGTGAAACGCTCTTATATAAGTTTGGGTTTATTCATCAATAAACCTCCCACTAAGAAAATTGAAAGCAGTATTCATAAACAAGAGATCAATAAAATAACAAAATTATTACATTCAATGAAACTACTAAGAGTTTACATATATACATAATCACTAATATAGGATCGTTTGTGTGTATAAGAGACGGCTCGGGTGTAGTTGCGCAGATTATGTTTCATAAGGCCTAGTAAACTTTAAACATGTTTTTCTCCGTCCCTCCCGCATGGTCCTTTTGGCTACCACATGCTCTCTTTTCCTAACCTAACCAATGCAAAAAATAAAAAAATAAAAATAAAATGGTTTATGTCTAATATTTTATCCATGTTAACCCTTTACCCAACGAATCGCCCGCATCCGCAGGCGTAATATGCAAATTCAGCAGTTGAACAAATATTATTTTTCAAAAAAATTCAACAAAACCATATCATGTGACCCCTCGTTGGAACGAGCTCGTCGAGCTCGTTCCAACGAGGGGTCACATGATATGTTTTGTTGAAATTTTTTGAAAAAATTTAAAAAATGATATTTAAAATAATAAAATTTTGATATCGTCTGCGTTGTGTAAAGGGTTAATAAAATTGTTACATGTGTCCCTTGAGTGCAACAAGGGACGAAATACATCACCACCCACGCTATTTTGTACATTATGAGGCACAACACGTAAAACAAACAAGGACATGAATTTTGATGGCAAAGAAATAATTACAAAAATAAAATAAAAAAACCGTCCAACCACATGCAATTTTACAAAACAATGGCTTGAGAAACAGAAGATCTACTCTATGGGGCATAGAAAGGATGAACTACGCTCTTTCAAACTAGATTCGGTTTGTTAAATTCCTAGTTGCATTTTAGAAAAAAAACTTTTTGTCTTTAAAATGTCGGTATCAGCGTGCAGAGAGTTAAAATTACCCCCCCCCCCCCTCCGTGAGTTGATTATGCACCGCACTCCATTACAAAATTCTCATCTTCTAATACTTTCATTCGATAAACTTCGGGGGCGCGGTGGCGTCGCGGTAACCGGTTCTCGTCAGATCACGGAAGTTAAGCAATAATGAGCGCGGTTAGTAGTTGGATGGGTGACCATTTAAGCGACTGATTCGTACTCCCGCGTTGTGTCCTTGGGCAAGGCACTTAACCTCGATTGCCTACATGGGGGCACGATGACGCTGTGTACTAAAGGGTACTGCACGTGAATGGTGCGCATGTCTTCAACCAATCTAACCCTGCCTGTGCCGCGGTACCGAGTTCAGATTTACGATGTTGGAGAGCTGACAGCTGATCGTCGTTGCTCGGTGGTTCTCTCCGGGTACTCCGGCTTCCTCCACCCGTAGAACTGTCACCGACATGATATGACCCTGGCTGTTAATGTGTCGTTAAACCCTTAAAAAAATCGATAAACTTCAACAAACCTCTCTTTGGCTGGGAGTAGGGGTTGCACGCAACTGCCCTTTTCAATACCCAACGTACGACTGATTATAATCAAACAATAATATAAGCAATTTAAAACTTTCAACAATTTTTCGGGTGACTAAGATTAGAACAATTTCGAAATCAGCCAATAAGGCATGGTAATGCTGTTCTTGTGCTTACCCCAGGCACAAGATGTCGACTCTTTTGATACAACAACAAGTTTTCAGCGTTGCTCATAGATGATGTAGGAAATGACTCTCAGAATCCTTCCTTACTGTGTACTACACTGCAAAAAATATAGGCTCTCTGTAGAACCAAAACCAGTTCTAATATTGTCCCTGAGATGGAACCAGTTCTATTTGAACAGTATTTATTTCAAATCAAATAAATTTGTAAATATTAACATTAAATATTAACAGAATTAAACATAAGTTGAGGAGGTTTCAGTCGTAAGTTTAGAGCTTATACGAGGTTGTCTCAAATCATTATTAAGCAAAGGAGATATGAACAGTTGGCATATCGAACCAGTTTTGGTTCTATACAGAACCAAAACGGGTTCGATATGCCAACTGTTCATATCTCCTTTGTTTCAAAATGTTTGGCGACTGCGTTGAATAGGCTCCAAGTTTACTGCTGAATCTACTTCAGTTCATGTAATATTCTGTTAAAACTGAATGCTAATCTTGGTAAATTTATTTAATTTGAAATAAATACTGTTCAAACAGAACTGGTTCCATCTCAGGGACAAGATTAGAACCAGTTTTGGTTCTAAAGAAAACCTATATTTTTTGCAGTATAGGCTGTAGTGTATCATCATCATTCAAATTAAAAATGTTCTGGAATGGCCAAGGCTATTTTAGTGTCATTCAGGGAGGCTTTACTATTCACATCGCCTTGCATTGTTATCGCATGGGCCACCAACAGAAAGAGCTAATACGGGCGAATACGTGAAATTGTTCTGTTCACGTCGTAGAATTATTCGACATCCGTGTGGAAGAACCAATCTTATCAGACAACTTATTCTACTAAAGTAGTTTCGTACAGTACGTTGAGAGTGGCTTGTAACTAAATCACCCGCGGAGTGGAGTTATCACCCAAGCTATAACTTTCAAATTTTGTACATATCGACAAAAACACAAGCACTGTTTCAGCCAACGGACCTCCAGGTTTAACCCGGAGGTCCATTGGCTGAAACTTTGCTTGTGCTGGTTAGGCTTTGAAACAAATTTGCAATTATTGCTTGGGTGGAATCTCCACTCTGTGGGGATTTAGTGATAATACACTCTCCACGTACTGTACATGATACAACATCTTTCGTTTTGAATATTTTATGTACTATCTGCACATTCAATTACGCTTTGCATGTTTGTTAAATAGTTTTAAATTTTATCCAGAATATCTGCAAAGTATTGCACTGATAGAAAATATGTAAAATTTATTTCTGACAGTTACTGGAAAGAATTCTGCTGTCTTGTGTTTTTCGGGCATATTTTTGTATACTTCAAGCTTTATCCAGGACCTGTTCACTTCCTTTTCTGCTATTATTACCAGAGACTTTGATAAAATGGTTGATATTTTGTTCTAAACTCATCTCGTCCTTCGTGTTAGTCTTATAATTCTTGTTTGGATATAATGAATGCGGTATAGCAATTGCGACAGTTGCAAAATATAGGCGTTTTGTTTTTCCTTGGATAAACTGGAAGTTTAATTTTTAGAAAAAATGTTTGTGTTTTAATTATTGTATTCTTATGCGTGTGGGTATTTGAGGGTGAAGGTGTGTGTGTGTGTGTTGCGTGTGGTGGTGGTGGTGAGTGTGTGTGTGTGTGTGTAAGAGAGAGAGAGAGAGAGAGAGAGAGAGAGAGAGAACTGGCGGTACCGTAACTGTGAGCACATTTTCTCTGTTTTAGACCAACGTTGCGCGGACCGCGAGTGATTTGAGAGACGTTGCGCGGACATTTCCATGTCCCCACAATTACGGTGGGTTTCATCGGTCTGTCGCGGACTGTAGCGGGCACATTTTCTATTGTTTTTAATGTTAACACACAGTTTCAACAGCACATTTTATCATGTCATTGCTTGTTTGGCCAGGGATGCTTCGTAATTTTTGTAGAACGAAGATTGTTATATCACATGAAATGTCCTCACAACGCTCTCTCAGTCTCTCATTTTGTCCAACTGACGGAACTTTCAGATTCTAAAGTTGTATTGTTGACAATTTCGAAGGCGTGTTTTGGAAGTAATTTGGACATTTGACTATTCCACAAAGCGCTTACAAATAAAAATATATCACTGTAATCAGGCATTTACATGTGCGGAGAATTTTTTTTCGTTTATGGTTGTTGGTTTTAGCTAAATAAATTAAATACTTGCTCAGTGTAGCGTTGGAGTTCATCTTATCACCTAATTTCGAACCACGCTGCCAGGGTTCAAGAAACTAATGTTGATGCACGTTTCTACCCATTTCTCCGACAAACCAAGCGATACGAGTATTCCCACTACCAAAATTGCCTTATTCAATGCTTTTTTGTTACTTTTTATCAGATAATAAAAGCACGATTCCGCAAAGTGCAATTCCAACTTATCAGCTTATCTGTCCAAACTTACGAAGTTCGTTTTCGTTAGTCCAAACATGGCCTGGAAGTCTGTAATATAATTTTTGGTTTTGGTACGTCCTTGGAAGGACGAACCAAACCCAAAAATTATATTACAGACTTTCATGCCATGTTTGGACTAGTTTTCGTAAAAGCCCACATCATCACAGTACAGTCGCCATGGACTGGTCGTAATACACGCGTGGGGTAAAGCTGAAGAATAGGGGACTATTCCTTTTATGTAAAAACAAAGCATTTTTCTCACCTTTTTTCTACATTTTCCTATTACTAGTCATGTTTTTGATAAAATGACCGAAAGATATTCACTTTTGACTGAGATTAGAGATAATTGAAACCCTTTTAATGTTACGGTGCCAGAGATTCTTCTGCATTCTCGTCATTTTGAAGTGTGCGTTTACATAAATTTTGTTTTCTCTTTAGCTGGCAATTGTAGGTCTATGGTCAGTGTAGTGAGGGTAAGGGTTAACTTACCGGTAAGCTAACTATAGCCCTCACTACAGTACGTGGAGAGTGGATTGTAACTAAATCACCCGCAGAGTGAAATTATCACCCAAACTATAACTTTCAAGTTTTGTTTTTATGGACAGGAAACACAAGCAATGTTTCAGCCAATGGACCTCCGGGTTTAACCCGGAGGTTCATAGGTTGATACTTTGCCTGTACTTGTTATGCTTTGCAACAAATTTGCAATTATTGCTTGGGTGAAATCTCCACTCTGTGGGTGATTTAGTGATAATACACTCTCCACGTACTGTACACTGACCCTAGACCATGTCGGGAACAGAACAAACAAGCGTACCAAATACAACCAATACACAGAGCAGACGCCGAAAAACACAAAAAAAACATTGAGGAAAGATGAATGTGAACGTCACAAATCACACAGGTAAAAACAATTGTTGAGCAGTTATAATTGCCAGTAAAAGTGAATATCTTTCGGTCATTTTATCGAAAACATGACTAGTAATAGGAAAATTGTGTAAGTAAATTAAGGTTGTGGAAAATCCAAATTACCGAGCTGTTAATAGCATATAATTAGAAAGGACGAAAAGATATGATTAAACTTGTACCTAAGCAATCAATCTATGCAATATGGGCTATTACAGTTTACATTAGCATCATACGATCTTAATTTTTTTATCAACTCTTTTCTAAATGTGCCTCTAAGTGGGATATTGCGCTGTCTTTCATCCAGTCTATTCCAAATTTTCGGGTAAGCGAATGTTGGGAGGACATCTAGAGATCTTGTTCGAGATCTTTCTTCAAGAAGCATGCCAGATTGTCTGGTGGATCTTCCACTTCTATTTTCCACAGCACTGAACAAATTATCAAAAGACACGGGGAGATTATTATTTCTCCAGTCAAATAGAAGCAGAGACGTATGGAGCATAAAAAGATTGCTAACTTTTAAAGTTTTTTTCTTTTTGAAACAAAGGATCTGTGTGAGAGTTATATCGTTATAGAGTGTTTTTGCATTAAAAACAACTTATTTATACCTATCGAGTTACCTCAAACATGGACCCCATAAATCAAATGACTGTGTACTAAAGTATAATACAACGTTTTCATTGCAGCATGTGGCAATATAGTTTTTACTTTAAGAACATAGTTTGCACGAGCTATTTTTGCACACAAATTAGAAATGTGAGCCTTACATGAGAGATGCTCATCAATATGTATGCCTAGAAATTTTAATGACGATTCGTTTTGGTCAGAAGTAACTCGATCTATTTTCTTGTTGTTTATGGAACTGCTCTCTTATTGCTGGGGTTTATAATGACAAATTTGGTTTTAGCAGTATTGAGGGGGAGGTAATTCGCCGAACACCGCCGAGAAATCTTTTCTAGTTCAAGATTAATATAATTTACAAAAATGAATGTGGTCCGAGTGGTTGGAGAAAAAGCACTGGTATTTTCTTCCTCTTGGCATCTTTTTTAGGTCTTCCGTCTTAAAATGCTAGTTTACAACCCCATGTTATAGGTTTTCACCATTATCACTGGTTCCTACCCAGCACCCTTTGACATAAGTTTACTCGACTAACTGGAGAAGGCGTCTTAGTTTCCCAAATTCCCAGTGTCAAGCCAAGTGTCTAGTTGAATGTAAATTACGCATGGCGTTTACTGAGAATTCCCACAAACCTGAATATAATAGATCTCAATCCTTAAGTGCATGATCATAAGGAATTCACCACTGAAAAGCAATCAGCGTCGACACTCGACAGTGTCGTAATATAATAGGTCTCAAGCCTTGAGTGCATGATGATGAGGAATTTGCCACAGAAAAGCAGTCGGTGTCAACAGTGTCGTATATGACATTGTCGACGCCGATTGCTTTTCTAAGGCGAACTGTGTGGGTTTTTTTTTCCAAAAAAATATTTATCTGTTGCATTGTTTGATTCGAAGGTGTACTAAGCTATATTGCAAGCATCAGGAAACATGGCCAAACTGTATATTGCCGAAATACTGCAAAACTTTCAAACACCGCATAATTTGGGCGCAATTATTTTAATTGGGCACAACATTCACCATCGTTAGTTGGGAAGAATTTAAAGGCCTGCGTTTGAGATTCATGTCTGTAATCATTAGTATTCTAACAGTTCTAACCATGACAAAGGATTGTTGCTGTTAGGGGTCTTCAGTGTTTACATAGCACCAATTTCACATTACCAGGCTTAAGCGATGTGATCTGTGTAGATCAAATTGACACTAAATGTTATTGCATGGCAAAGAAAGTTAACATTGCCATGTTCCCAAATTTCCCTGAGGAATAGCTAAGTGTTGTTCTGGTTTTTTTTTTAGCTCACCTGACTGAAAGAGCCTCATACAGCTGGAAGGGATTGGGTGGGGGAAAATCCACCACAATTCTTAAAAAATCTCCTCATGAACCAGTGGGTACAATGATTTGAAATTTGGTATGGAGCTTCCTTTTGAGGTGTAGAATCAAGTTTCTTCAAACTAACTTTGTGGAACAATATTTGCCTTTGTAATGAGAGGGGCAAAATGTTTGTCCTCACTCAAAATTTCTGTTTTCTGAACCAATGTTCCGATTTGAACCAAATTTGATATATGGTAGTAATTATTGAGTCACAAGTACTTGATTCATGCAAAATTTGAAAAAACACTTTTTCCTGTATCCCTCAGGAGCTAAAAATAGAAATATTTACAATTGCCCATATTTCCCAAACCACACAAAACAGAGAACTGTTATTTTTGAATGGTGAAGAAAATTGCCATTGGTTGTGTCAGGGCATTGTATAAAAGGCCTAAAAAAATGCTGAGTCAGCATATTTGTAAAAATTAAAAAAAAAAATTTTCTCTACATCCACTGATCAGAATCATTATACAAACAAAGTTTGGGGGGGTATATAGGAATCACCCTGTCCGTCCATCTGTCCATCCGTCCATGTGTCCATCCTTGTAAGTGCAACTCCACCTAAATCGTTTGAAGAATTTTCATGAAACTTCACACAATGGAAGAACTCCATATGCAGATGTGCATGAAGCAATATATTTCCGTTCTGACATTTCCAAGGGGAGATAATCTAACATACACATTTCAGGCGCGGGGGTATCACTTTGTGAGCTTGCTCACAGTACCTCTAGTTTTGTATTTGGTATATGACATCCATAGGGGTTGTGTGGGGGTGAGGCTCAGATACAAGTGGGTTAAAATGAACCCCCACCCCCAGTTTATATTTTCGCTCAATACAGGAGCCCAAATTATCAACTTAGGGCAATATGGGGAACAATCTTTAAAAACCTTAGAACTTCTTCAGATCCACCAGTCAGAATATGTTTTTAATTTTGTGGTATACACATCTATAGGGAGGTGAGATTTAAGTTTGTTCAAATCCACTGGCTGGGTTAATATTTGGGCTCCCTATGATAGCCCAAATTTTAACTTTTTTAATGCAAGATGTGGAAAGTTCTTCAAAGATCTTTTTCTTCAAATCCACTAGTCAGAATACTTTTGTATTTGATATAAAACATTTCGGGGGTGTTAGGGGGGGGGAGGGTTGTCACATTCTAATTTGTTAGATTTAGGCTTCCTATGTGAACCAAAATTTTAACTTAGTGCAATATGAAGGAATTTCTTCAAAAGTCTTCTTTAGAACCATTTCATAAAATGTTTTGATATTTGGTATATAGCATCTTTGGGGATTGGGGGGGTTTGTTCAAATAGAGTCCCTGAGTTAATATTTGGGCTTTTTATGAGAGCCTGAATTGTAACTTAATGCATTATGAGGAAATTTCTTTAAAAATCATCTCCAAATCCACCAGTCAGAATGCTTTTGTATTTGGCATACAACATCTCTAGAAGGGTGAGATTGAGATTCAAGTTTGCTTAAATTGGGTCTCTGGGTTAATATTTGGACCCCCTATGGTAGGCCAAATTTCAACTTGGTGCAGAATGAGGAAATTTATTAAAAATCTTCAGATCTCCCCAGTCAGAATGCTTTCACAAACAGCATCCTTGTGGTGGAAGAGAAGAGCTCTGACTCAAGTTTGTTCAAGTTAAGTTCCAAGGTTGATATTTGGACTCCCAAGTTTTGCATTACTGGAAATCGGGGCATTATGTTGGTGGTAGCATCCCAGTACTAGAAACAAAATCATCTGGTATGGACAGTGGAGTTATAAAGAATTAAACAACTCCATTTCCCGGTTGTGTTAACTAACTATAGATGCTAATTAAATCCTTCTTTAAACAACTATTGTCTGGTGAATGAATGCCTCAGGCTTCATCGGGCATCTTTAATTCATTTGGTTAGCAGACAAACATGGAAATGGAAACAGAAAGTTGTGCTAAATATAGTTTGGCATTCAGTCAAGTGATATTTTTGTGTAAACACAAGTTTGACAAATAGTATTAAATGTTTGTGTGGATATATTTTTTGTTTTGAAACCTATTTATCCAGTTAAATATTTTATGTATGGATAACAACAAAATGAAGATATTACCAAACACTGGCTTAGGTATCCATTTCTAAAAATGGCATCCCTGGATAAGGAAATTGAAAAATTGTCCTGCATTTTCGACTTTATCTACATGTACCAATATTGAATGAGAAGATTGTCAGTATTACATTTCCCTGTACAGTAAATGTATTGAGCATTTTCAATTCCATCACCTTGCTGGACTGAAAAGAATGTAGCCATTTCTGCAATTCCTAGATCCACGAAAACAATATTTTGCTGAAGTTCATAATTTGCCTTTTACAGTTACAAAATGTTATATTGCTGATTTTTAGCTCAACTTTGGCGAAGCAAAATTTGAGCTTATGCCATGGCCAGTCATCCGTCTGTCTGTGAACAGTTCAATACGGCTCGGGCTAGAGGCCGTATTTATGAACCGATATTTACGAAACTTCTTGGGTACCTTTGTTATGACTGTGGGACGAAAACGAGTGTATTTTTGTACAGACTTAGGTGAAATCAGGTTTTTGCACAGAACTTCCATATGAAAGCGCTGATTTGAATAATTTTTTGTATGAATGTTTAGTACCATGGATACATCACATATAATACGGGTTTTTTTTTCTCGTACGTAAATTATGCAATTTAGACTAACTTTGATGTATTTAGTGTTACTTTCAGCACTGTAAGTGCAAATGCCAATACGGCTCGGGCTAGAGGCCGTATTTATAAACTGTTCTGTACGAAACGTCTTGGGTACCTTTGGTATCACCGTGGGACGAGAACGAGTGTTTTTGGGTGTGGTCCGAAATTCAAGATGGCCAATGGCAGCCATTTTGTTCCAACTTAGGTGCGATCAGATTTTTGCACAGAACTTCCATATGAAAGCGCTGATTTGAAAAATTTTGTGTGTGAATGTTTAGTACCATGAGATACATCACATATAATACAGGTTTTTTTTCTCGTGCAGAAATTATGAAAATTAGATGAACTTTGATTTTTTCTGTGCTACTTACACACAGTAAGTACACATGTCAATATGGCTCGGGCTAGAGGCTGTATTTATCAACCAATCTTCACGAAACTTCTTGGGTACCTTTGTTTTCACCTTGGGACAGAAATGAGTGTGTTTTGGGGTGCCTTTGTTATCACTGTGCTATGAGAACAAATATTTTGGGGTTCAGTCAGACCCACTCTCGGACTCAAAGATTTCTTTTCTAGTTTAGTATCTGACTGTCACCCACCTTTACAATAGTTTACCTATACATTTGTTACAGGCTACAGTCAGTATTTATGTACAGACCGTTACAGTACTTTATATGTACCTTTGTTATCAGGTCATTACCTAGATCTTTGTCATTGCTGTGTCACATACTACTATACATGTACATGTCTTGACAAGTTGAGCTACAGTGTCATTGACACTTTCATTCCCCCTGGTTTGGAAATGAAAGCCTAATTTTTCATGCATTTTTATTTGGGGTGTTTGTAACACATTGGGGATGAAATGGTAAAATATGCCTTCTCCGAGTCAGGTATTCGAAATCATTTATTTGAAACCCTGTCAATCGAATTACCACTCTACATGTATTTGTTATTTTTGGAATTCATTACTTTTGCCATTGGAAGCATGTCAGTTAAGAAAATCGCCCAAAAGGAAAAACTAAATATATTCCATTTCCTTGCTCTCTAGTCATTAATTTGATATATAAATTAGTATAATATGACTCTGTTTAATTCTTGTATCAGTATTTTGGGCATAGTTGAAAATTTCAAAACAAAGTTTTGTTGGATGACCACTTAATAAATACCTACAATTACAAAAATCTCCAGAATGTATATTTTTAATTGTTCAATAATACCACAGGTCCACCCGTCTTTTTCAACTGTTGACAGATTGATCCTTTCTTAGAATTTCTCTCCTTCCACATTTTGCAGGTGGGAAATATTTCTGATAAAATTTCGTTCGGTATGTCACAGGTTGCTCTACCTCAATGCTCTCCCTTTCCCCTCTTCCATCTTCCTCCAAGCATGAACATTCCATCAGTTGACAAACATTGGTTTTAGTGTTGAAAGGATTGGCTATTTTGGGAAGTCGACTGGTTGACAGGACTAATCGACAAAAGTTAATTGGTTGGACATTTCTTTTGGAACACTAGATTTTAGTGAGAATTTCTGATATGTGATTTTGACAATAATTTACATTCCTTCATGATGAACATGATTATTAATAATGGTAGTCGTGAAGGAATGTAAAACTATAGACAAAATCAGGTATCACAAGACTTAATTCTCACTAAAATGTAGTCTCCCAATAGAAAAGTTATGTTTTAAAGATAAAAATATGGTATCTTACCTTTGCGCCAGTCTGCATATACATGTAGTAGGAACCAGGGGCAGTGCTATTGAGGCGGGGGGGGGGGGGGGGGTTCTCTCAATATCCAAATATTTGTTAAAAAATCAAGATAGTTGGAAGTTATTCTGACAGAAATTCCAGCAGTTGGAAATTTGAAGCATTGTTGTATATGTAGCAGAGGCTTTTTCAGAATGTTATATTATATTTCCATGAAAATTCCAACTTCCGACACCCACAGAAGAACTCTTATCAAACAACGCAAGTTTTTAGCTTAACTTAACAAAGTCAAGATAAGCTAGTACCATTATGTATGCGGAAGTATGTCAGTCTGCCATTCTGGAAGTCTGTTCACATTTTCTTTAACACAGGCAATACCCAGTAGTTCTTGGTCGATTGTCGCAAAATTTTATACACATGTATGCATGTTCGAGATCATGTCTAGAAGAGAACAATCCCTTTTGGTCAACCATGATGTTAGGGACCTGCAAATTGCCAATTGAATCAAATATCAAATTGCAATGTGAAAATGAATCAAATTTCATCAAAAGAAATTTTTTTTTCTAAAATAATAACCCCGATTATTAAAAGTCACAGAGTTATGTAGAGTGCCTTTTTTACCTCATCACTTTCCACACTATGAATTTCTAAACTTATAACTTTCCAAGTTCAAGTTTGTCAAGTTGAGCTGCAGTGTCACTAACACTCATTTATTTTCTGGATGGGCATTTTGTCTGATGGATATTTTGTCCATGGGTATTTGTCGATGGGTATTTTGTCCATTGGCATTTTGTCTGCACATCCGTTTAAACTGTTTGGAAATATTCTCAGAATGCCCTAAAATCTACTGGTAAAATTTCTTGCTGCTGGGGAAAGGGGGGGGGGGGGGGTGTTGAGGGCTACCCCTTTAGGTATCCATCCAGTCAATTTACCATTTCGACATTAATTGATTTCAGATGCAGCAAACATGAAAACAAGAGTATTCTTTCTCAATCATTCTGTGATGCTACATTTTGACCAAATTAATGTGGTGTTTTGACTAAATTGATGTTTTGGCTAAATTGATGAGGCATTATCGCCCAAAAATGTTTTATCTTTCGATCAGTAGAACCAAAAAGTCTCTTCACATTTTCTTTAGCACAGGCTACACTGTGTAGTCCTTGTCCGACCATCACAAAATTTCATATGCAAGTTTGGCTGCAAGGGTCCAAAACCCAAAAACCTTTAGAACAGTCTACTGGTCATATTTATGAAGGGATTTCATTGTATTTTGATAGAACGATTCTGTATAATGTCAATTTACAATGAAATCCCTTCATAAATAAAAGCTGTAAACAGTGCTAAAGGAATCTATGTAACATGCTCCTGCCACTGCCACTGTTGACTGAACCTGACCAAAATATGACACTCAGTATACATTGTACATTGTGATGTCAAGATAAGAGCATCCTGTTTTGGCCTTGATTGGTCAACTGTGACGACCACACAGGCATATTTCCTAGATTTGTTTAACACAGTCTTCAGTTCATATTTATGAAGTGATTTCACTGTAACCTGGAAAGATAACTTGGTATGATGTTTAGATGCGACTTTCCAATTTTGGCCACGATTGGTCAGCCATTACCATTGCTTGATCACATTACCTAGATTCCTTTAGCACCGCTACAGGTTGTTTTTATGAAGGGATTTCACCGTAACTTGGTAGGATAACTCTATCTAGATGAGACTGCCCTATTTTGATAACGATCGGTCAGCCTTGACTCCAGACAGGCACATACCTAGATTGCTTTAGGAAAATCTTCAAGTCATATTTATGAAGGGATTTCATTGTAACTTGGTACCATGAGATGTTTTGGAATGATTTTACTGTAACTTGATAACTTTGGTCGAAAAATGTCAGGGTTCGTTTTGGCTGGCTGCAGGGTCTGTGTACGGGACCCTTTCCCAATGGGAATTTGTCATTATTTTTCCCAATTCAAAGGAAATATTTCCCAATCTCAGTCCTCATTCAAATAAAAATTTAATTCTTTTTTTTAACTCTTCAAGGCCTTTTGTTAGCTCACCAGCTGAGCTAATCTAATCGCTCTCCGTCCGTCGTCTGTCAACACCATGTTTTGGGCTTCTCCAAAACCACTGGCCCAATTCAAGTGAAAGTTTGTGTTAGTGATGGTGATGGTTTCATTTTTGTTCAACTCAATGTGCCCAGCCCCATGGGGAGGGGTTGGAGAAAATGCTCCAAAATTTTTAAAAATCTTTTTCTCATGAATCAGCAGGTACAATGACCTGATATTTGGTATGGAGCTTCCTTTTGAGGTGAGAGTTCAAGTTTTTGTTTAAAAGGAAGTTTGTGGAGCAATATTTGCCTTTGTAATGGGAGGGGAAAGATTTTTGGCTCTGCCCAATATTTTTATTTTTTGAATATGTGGTCCGATTTGGACAACATTTGGTTTGTGATATTATTGGGTCATGAGTGCTTGATTCATAAAAAAAAGTTTCCTTTGTCCCCGTGGGAACCCCAGGAGCTAAAAATAGAAATATTTCCAAACAGCAATATTTACCAAATACCACAGAACAGAGAACTGTTATTTGTTATGGAGCATCCTCAGGACCAAGAGAACTGAATGGTATGAAAATTGCCATCGGTTGTCACAGAATGTTCTGTAGAGGGTGTCAAAAATGCTGAGTCAGCATATTTGCCAAAATGTAATGTTTCTTCAGAACCAGTGATCAGACAGAATCTTTTGACATTTTGGTTTACAGCATCTATAGGGGAGGTCAGATATAAGTTTGTTAAAATGAAACCCCCTCGGTTCATATTTGGGCTCAATACAGGAACCCAAATTTTAATTTAGGGCAATATGGGGAATAATCTTTTAAAATCGTCTTCAGACCCAGCAGTCAGAATGCTTTGATATTTGGTATGTAACATCTCTGGAGAGATTCAAGTCTATTCAAATCGAGTCTCTTGAGTTCATATTTGGGCTCTTGATTGTAGCCCAAAATTTCAACTTGGTGCAGTATGATGAAATTTCTTTAAAAAATCTTTTTCTTCAGATCCACCAGTTCGAATCTTTTCATATTTTGAATATAAAATCTCTTGTGAGGTCAGATTTAGGTGTGTTCAAATCCCCCTCCCCCCCACCCTCCGTATCCCTCCCCCCCCTGCCCCAGAATTGTAATTTAGTGCAAGATGAGGAAATTTCTTTAAAAATCTTTTTCAGATACACCAGTCAACATCCTTTCATATTTGGTATACAACATCTCTAATTCACAATTCAGAACTCCAGGTTGTATATCAAGGAGCTCCACTTTGTACATGTACATTATGATTAACTGAAGAGAAGGCATGATGCTTGGACTATTTTCGTCACTACTGAGGGGCTCAAGGATTGACAACGGATCCTATGGTTCTGTTCAAGGTGAGCACTTCAGGCCCACGGAACCTCATTAGCTCGCCTGACTGAAAGTCCGGGTGAGCTATTGTGATCATTCACCATCCATCATCCGTCATCTGTGAACATGGTGTTTGCATCTTCTCCAAAACCGTTGAACCAATTTATGTAAAATTTGAGATGCTTGTTTATTATGACTTTGCATTTTGATTTTGTTGAAATCAAGTTGCCCTGCCCCTCGGTAAGGCCACACCCAAAAAGTGTACCTAAATCTTAAAAAATCTTCTTTTCATGAACCAGCAGTAGGAGATACTTGATGTTTGGTGTGCAGCTTCCTTTTGAGGTGTAGAATCACATTTGTTCAAGAGAAGTTTGTGGGACTATATTTTGACGTTATGGGAGGGGAAAGAATTTTTACCCTGCCCAGAATTTCTATTTTCCAAACAGAGAGGCTGGTTTGAACCAAATTTGAAATGAGGGCTTATTGGGTCATAAGTACTTAATTTATGCCCCCAAAAATTTTCCCGTCAGCCAATGGGAATTGCAGGAGCTAAAAACTGAGAAAATTTAAAGCACCCATATCTCCGAAACTAGATGCCATCTAGAATTCTTATTTGGTGTGAAGCTTCCTTATAACCAACAGAATGAAATGGTTGCAAGTATATGTTGATAACTGAAATCTCCCTTTGGTTATGGTTATTGTACAAGAATATAAAAAAAGTCTGACAAGTACACATGTATACTCATATTGTGTGCTTCCCTCTTGTAATTAATAATGGGCGTATCATGTGCTCATGGTGCAGCTGTTTATTATCCGGGGATATTGTCGTGATCTCCGTCCGTCCATCCATCCGTCCGTACGTCACACCCTGAAAGGCTCCTAGGGTATTCAATTTGAAACGTTTAAACTATGCTAATGTGTTCAGGTAACATCTCTAGATGTGCATGAAGGTTTCGGAATTTTGATTTTGCCCCCGGTGGTTCCAGTGGAACCACTTTTATCGTTAGAAATCAGTTTTCATCGAAAGGCTTCTAGGGTATTTAATTCGAAATGCTTAAACTATGCTAATGTGTTCAGGTAACATCTCTAGATGTGCATGAAGGTTTCGGAATTTTGCTTTTGCCCCCGGTGGTTCCAGTGGAACCACTTTTATCGTTAGAAAATGAGTTTTCAACGAAAGGCTCCTAGGATATTCAATTCGAAACGTTTAAACTATGCTAATGTGTTCAGGTAACATCTCTAGATGTGCATGAAGGTTTCGGAATTTTGATTTTGCCCCCTGTGGTTCCAGTGGAACCACTTTTGTCGTTAGAAAATCAGTTTTCACCGAAAGGCTCCTAGGGTATTTAATTCGAAACATTTAAACTATGCTAATGTGTTCAGGTATCATCTCTAGATGTGCATGAAGGTTTCGGTATTTTGATTTTGCCACCGGTGGTTCCAGCAGAACCACTTTTATCGTTAGAAAATCAGTTTTCATCAAAAGGCTCCTAGAGTATTCAATCCGAATCGTTAAAACTAAGCTAATGTGTTCAGGTAACATCTCTAGATCTGCATGAAGGTTTCGGAATTTTGCTTTTGCTCCCGGTGGTTCCAGTGGAACCACTTTTATCGTTAGAAAATCAGTTTTCAACGAAAGGCTCCTAGGATATTCAATTCGAAACGTTTAAACTATGCTAATGTGTTCAGGTAACATCTCTAAATGTGCATGAAGGTTTTGGAATTTTGATTTTGCCCCGTGGTTCCAGTGGAACCACTTTTGTTGTTAGAAAATCAGTTTTCATCGAAAGGATCCTAGGGTATTTAATTCGAAACGTTTAAACTATGCTAATGTGTTCAGGTAACATCTCTAGATGTGTATGAAGGTTTCGGAATTTTGATTTTGCCCCCGGTGGTTCCACTTTTATCTTTGGAAAATCAGTTTTCATCAAAAGTCTTCTAGGATACATGTATTTAATTTGAATTGTATAAACTATGCTAATGTGTTCATGTAGCATCACTAGATGTGTATGAAGGTTTCGGAATTTGATTTTGCCCCAGGTAGTTCCAATGGAACCACTTTTATTGTTAGAAAATCAGTTTTCATCAAAAGGCTCTTAGGATATTTAATTCGAAACGTTTAAACTATGCTAATGTGTTCAGGTAACATTTCTAGATTAGCATGAAGGTTTTGGAATTTTGATTTTGCCCCAGGTGGTTCCAGTGGAACCACTTTTATCATTAGAAAATCAGTTTTCATCGAAAGGCTCCTTGGGTATTAATCGAAACGTTAAGACTATGCTAAGGTGTTGCTAAGGAAATGCGGGGATACACCATTGTGTGCTCTGCACACAAATAACTCGATCTAGTTATCATTGTTGGCTTCGCTCTGTAATTAAATTTCCGCTTGGCCAACTGAAACCCAACTTGGCATGTGGGTTAGTCATGATGAGAGGAAGGACTTATTGATTTTGAGGTCATTGTGCCAAAGGTTAAGGCCACAGGGACCTGGAACTTAAACATTTACCTTAGTTGGCTTTTCAAATTGAAATTTTACTTGCGCGATTGATACTTAACTTGGCTTATGGATTGAGCATGATGAAAGGAAGAACCCTATTTATTTTGGGGTTATTGTGTCAAAGGAAAAGGTCACAGTGACCTTGAATTTTATGTTTTCTCAGCCAGAGTTGGTTTAATCTCCAAAATTAAAATGTTGTTTGCCTAATTGAAACCAAACTTGGGTTGTGGATCGGGCATATGTGAGTAAGAACCCTATGTATTGTTCAGGTCATTATGCCAAATGCCGAGATTATAGATACCTTGAAATTGAAATTTTATCATTCGGAGCTGGTTTTGGCTCTGTTTATTATTAAAACATATGCATTTGCTGTCAAAACCCAACTTGGGGCGATATGGGGAATAATCTTCAAAAACCTTCTTCAGAACCATCAGTCAGAATCTTCTGATGCATGGCATACAATTACATCATTGTTATGAGGGTTATATTCAAGATTGCTTTTTTCGTGTGCCCCGTGGGAAACCCAGGAGCTAAAAATAGAAATATTAAGCATCAGTATTTCCCAAACCAAACGGAACAGAGAACTTTTATTTGGTATGAAGCCTTCTTCCGACCAGTAGAATTGAATGGTCAAAAAAATGCCATCAGTTTTGTCAGGGTCTTCTGTGGGTGTGGGGGAGGCATAAAAAAAATGACGAGTCAGCATATTTGCAAAAATAAATTATTTTTTTTCTCCAAAACGAGAAGTTAGAATCTTTTGACATTTGGTGTACAACATCCATAATGTGGGGGCAGGGGGGGGGGGGGGGGGGGCTTTCCTATGAAAGCCCAAATTTTAACTTAATGTAATATGGGGGGATAATTATAAAATCATCACCTTCAGATCAGCCAGTAAGAATGCTTTCATATTTAGTGTACAACATCTGTAAGGTGGTGGTGGTGGTGGTGGGGGGGGGGGGGGTCAAGGTTGAGCTCCCCTATAACAGCTGGAATTGGCCTTGTAGCTGAAGAATCCGAGATTTAAGTACCCTTTATAAATGTGTAACAAAGATTGCTCCTCCAAGATTGTATCAAGTGGCACCACTTTTAGCTTAACTTGACAAAGTCAAGATAAGCTATTGCCATCATGCGTGCGGAAGTCTGTTAGTCTGTGAGCCTGCGAGTCTCTTCACATTTTTTAACACGGGCTACACCCCGAAATTTCACATGCAGGTTTGGGGTCATGTCTAGATGAGAACGTCCCCTTTTGGTTGTGATCGGTCAATCAGTATGGCTGCCCAAAACCCGAAAACCATTAGCACAGTCTACAGGTCGTATTTATGAAGGGATTTCATTGTAACTTGGTAGTATGCCTCTGTATAATGCCTAGATAAGAACGTCCCCTTTTGGGCATGATCTGTCAACCGTGATGGCTGCCCAAGCCCGAAACAAAAACTTTTAGTACAGTCGGCAGGTCACGTTTAATATGGAGGGATTTCATTGTAACTTGGTAGGATGACTCCTTATGATGTCTAGATGAGAATTTCCCCATTTGGGTGTGATCTGCCAACTGTGACGACTGCCCGAGCCCAAAACCCAAAAACCTTTAGCACAGTCTACAGGTCATATTTATTGAGGAATTTCATTGTAACTTGGTGGGTTGACTTCATATAATGTCTAGATGAGAAAGTCCCCTTTTGGACGTGATTGGGCAACTGTGATGGCTACAGGGGCCCACAGCCCAAAAACCTTTAGCACATTCTACAGGTCATATTTGTGAAGGGATTTCATTGTAACTTTGTAGGATGACTCCAAATAATGTCTAGATGAGAACGTCCCATCCCATTTTGATCGTGATCATTCAGCCTTGATGGGTGCCCGAGCCCAAAATCTTTAGCAAAGGCAAAAGGTCATATTTATGGAAGGATTTTATTGTAACCTGTTAGGTTGACTCCATCTAATGCCTAGATGATGACATCCCCTTTTGGTCGCGATTGGTCAACTGTGATGGCTACAGGTGCCCGAAGCCCAAAAACCTTGAGCACAGTCTACAGGTCATATTTATGAAGGGATTTCATTGTAACTTCGTAGAATCACTCCAGATGATGCTCAGATGAGATTGTCCCCTTTGGTTGCGATCATTCAACCATGATGGCTGCCCGAGCCCGAAGCCCGAATACCTTTAGCACAGTCTACAGGTCATATTTATGAAGGGATTTCATTGTAACTTGTAGGTTGACTTCATATAATGTCTAGATGAGGAAGTCCCCCTTTGGCCATGATTCGGCAACTGTGACGGCTACAGGGGCCCGAAGCACGAAAACCTTTAGAACAGTCTACATGTCATAATTATGAAGGGATTTCATTGTAGCTTGGTACGATGATTCCTAATAATGTCTAGATGAGAACATCCCCTTTTGGTCACGATCATTTAGCCTTTATGGCTGCCCGAGCCCAAAGACCTTTAGCATAGTCTATAGGTCGTATTTATGGAAATATTTCATTGTAACTTGTTAGGTTGACTCCATATGATGCCTAGATGATGACGTCCCCTTTTGGTCGTGATTGGTCAACGGTGATGGCTACAGGTGCCCGAAGCCAGAAAATCTTGAGCACAGCCTACAGGTCACATTTATGAAGGGATTTCATTGTAACTTCGTAGGATCCCTCCAGATGATGCCCAGATGAGAATGTCCCCTTTTGGTTGCGCTCATTCAACCATTATGGCTGCCAGAGCTCGAAGCCCGAATACCTTTAGCACAGTCTACAGGTCATATTTATGAAGGGATTTCATTTTAACTTGGTTGGTTTGACTTCATATAATGTCTAGATGAGAACATCCCCTTTTGGACACGATTGGGCAACTGTGACAGCTACAGGGGCCCGAAGCCCGAAAAACTTGAGAACAGTCTACAGGTCATAATTATGAAGGGATTTCATTGTAGCTTGGTAGGATGACTCCAAATAATGTCTAGATGAGAACGTCCCCTTTTGGTTTAGATCATTCAGCCTTGAGGGCTGCCCGAGCCCCAAAACCTTTAGCATAGTCTATAGGTCATATTTATGGAAGGATTTCATTGTAACTTGTTAGGTTGACTCTAGATGATGCCATCCCCTTTTGGTCGTGATTGGTCAACTGTTACTGCTTCAGGGGCCCAAAGCCCGAAAACCTTCAGCACAGTCTACAGGTCATATTTATGAAGGGATTTCATTGTAACTTTGTAGGATCACTCCAGATGATGCCCAGATGAGAATGTCCCCTTTTGGTTGCGATCATTCAACCATAATGGCTGCCTGAGCCCAAAAACCTTTAGCACAGTCTACAGGTCTATAGGTCTTATTTATGAAGGGATTTCATTGTAACTTGGTAGGTTGACTTCATATAATGTCTAGATGAGAACGTCCCCTTTGGACGCAATTGGGAAACTGACTGCTACAGGGGCCCGAAGCCCGAAAACCTTTAGCACAGTCTACAGGCCATATTTATGAAGGGATTTCATTGTAACTTGATAGGATGGCTCGTTTTGGAATAATTTCACTGTAACTTGGTAACTTTCGTTGATATACATTAACTGTGAGGGCCACATACATTAACTGTGAGGTCATATTAACCCACCCCTCAGCTCTTTGGTATAGTGTACACCTCATATTATTTTTATCAAAAACATAGCATACAGGGAATAGAAATGAACATATTCCCAAGTATCACAATTCTTGTCTTATTTCATAATCCTTTTATAAACATTGAACATTATCCTTTTCATCAAACACAACACACAAGTTAAGCTACAGTGTCATTGACACTTTCATTTATGTTGTGGTCAACTGAAGAAAAGGTATACATGAAATGCTTGGATTACATATATGTTTTTTCATTACTTCTGGTGGGCTCTAGGATTGACAGTGGATCATCCTATGGAGACTGATTGCTGAATATAGTTTCATTCTTGGACTCAATTTATATCAGTTACTGTTCAAGGTGAACGTTTCAGTCCATATGTGTCCTTGTTAAAATCTTCTCATGAACTAGTGGGTATAATGATTTGATATTTGGTATGGAGCTTCCTTTTGAGGTATAGAATCAAATTTGTTCAAAGTTTGTAGGGCATTATTTGCCTTGGTAATGGTAGGGGCAAGAATTTTGGCACCGCCCAAAATTTCTATATTCCGAAATGATGGTCCAATTTGAACTAAATTTGGTATGTGATATTATTGGGTCATAAGTACTTGACTCGTGTAAAAAAAAAATCCCATGTCCTCATGGGAACCCCAGCAACTAAAAATAGAAATTTCAAACACCATAATCAGCCTCACCACACAGAACTGAGAACTGTTTAGTATGAAGCATCCTTAGGACCAGTAGAATTGAATGATAAAATTGCCATTGGTAGTGTCAAGATGTTATGTAGGAATGGGGTGTGTGTGTGTGTGGGGGGGGGGGGGGAGGGGTGGAGGTTAGGAGAAGGGCCTAAAAAAAATGCAGAAACAGCATATTTGTGAACATTTTTAAAATTCTTTCTCCAGAACCAGTGGGCGGAAT
The DNA here is from genome assembly GCA_031216915.1 of Pictodentalium vernedei. Classification (NCBI taxonomy): domain Eukaryota; kingdom Metazoa; phylum Mollusca; class Scaphopoda; order Dentaliida; family Dentaliidae; genus Pictodentalium; species Pictodentalium vernedei. Next base: position 38,510,255 of record CM062288.1, read on the forward strand.
TTTTGTATATTTAGTATACATCCATATGGGAAACAGGGTTTGTGTGTGGGGGGGGGGGGGGGGGGAGGTATGAAGAGTATTAAAAATCTTCTTTAGAATATTTTAATGTTGCAATACATTATTGTTGTTTTGAAGGTCAGATTCAAGATTGTCCAAACTAAGTCCTTCGGTTAATATTTGGGCTTTCCCATGGAAGCCCAAATTTTAACTTAGTGCAATATGAGGGATAATTTTTTTAAATCATCTTCAGATCCACTAGTCCGAATCTTTTGATATTTGTTTGTACAGCATCTCTGGGTGGGTCAGATTCAAGTTTAAGATCAGGTCCCTAGGTTAAGGCGAGCTCTACGTTTTACATTATGATTAACTGGAGAAATGGTATGTTTGGACTATTTTAGTCACTACTGAGGGGCTCAAGGATTGAAAATGGATCCTATGGAGATTGATTGCTTAATGAAGATTCATTCTTGGACTCTGTTTATATCGGGTTCTGTTGAAGGCAAGCGCTTCAGGCCTCATGGGGTTTCTTGCTAGTTGAGGCATGGCAACAAATATTCTTTCATCAATTTGTTGTCAGAAACTGTTGGTCGAAATTGAACAAAATATGATATTTATGTTCCTTGTCAATTCATACAAATTAGTCGAAGGTGGGGTGGGGGGGGGGGGGGGGTAGTGGGTACATGTGCAGGCTGTAAGCTGAGAAGTCCTCAGTTAGAATTCCACCTGCGGGAACTGCATTGTGTCCTTGGGCAAGACACTTCACCCCCATTGCCCACTTGGGGGGCAAGGTGGCATTGTGGATTAAGGAACACTGCACGTTGATGGTGCACTTGTCCTTAATCAATGATAACCCTGCCTGTTTGGAGTTAGTATGTTGGGAGTTGACAGTTGCTTGCCATTACTAGGTGGTTCTCTCCTGGTACTCTGGCTTCCTCCACCTGTAACACTTTTGTGGTCATGATTAGCCCTTGTGCAGAGATATGTGTCCTTAAAACACCAAGAAATAAATAAATACAAATTTGCCATGCCCGTGTTTGCCTTAAAAAGGTTGCATAATTGTGTTAACACTTAGAGCTTTATTAAAACGTTAAAAAATCTAATTTTTGGAGATCCTCAATTAGAATCTTTTGATATTTGGTATACAGCATCCCTTAGGATGCTAGAAAGGAGTCTGTTCAAAAAGCAAATTAAGGGCTGTACCAAAATCAAATTATTTCAGTGGCCAGTGACCCAAAAAGATGACCTTCAACCTGAAAATACTATGAAGAAAAGTTCCAAGTGTGATCTTGTAACTATTTTTTCCTGAAGGGAGAATGTCCCCAGAGTGTTGGAAAGACATTTTCATTTTCTGGACTGTGGTGGTGTGCAGCCACAGAAGAAAAACGGGACTTCTGAGCAAGTATTTGGTAATGGAATATAAATTTGTGGTAATATATTCTTCATATATAATGTGAGATTCCTGGTAGGAAAGGAACATGTTGTGGCTTAAGATTTTGGCCCCAAAATATGAATTGATGTCATCTGATGTCCAGAGCACATTAGATGAAGCCTCACTATGTTATATTCCCCACCACCTTTATTCGATTGGATTATTTCTAAGCTGAAATACAACACAGGTTTTTAGGGCACTTGTCAATTCCACATGCCACCCTCTCCAAATACTGAAGAACTTGTCAGACTATGTGTCGAAATGCAACAAAACCCCTAAAATATTTCACTCTTGCTTCTTTGTATTTCCAGGATAAGTAACCAACATTTACACCCATTGTCCTCCGTGGGAACACCGGGAAGTGAAGTAGTGCTTGTTTACTGTGGTAAACAGACTGTTACACTGGTAAAATAGGACCCAGTCACTAATGTTTGGGCTGTGAGTCCTCTAAAATAGACATGAGGTATAAACGGTTTGACCGACCTTGACTTTATCTCCCTGTTGTGATCATAATTAGCCATTGTGCAGAAGTATGTGACCTTAAAAAACCAATAAATAAATACATAAATTACACCCAGTGTTGTATGTTTTTCCCGAGTCCATGATGGTGAACCTGGTAAGTGAAGCAGTACTTGCTTACTATGGTAAATAAGTTCGGTTTGACTTGTCAATTACAACCTGGTAACCAATTCTTTCAGTAAAAGTCTGCAAAATGGGAATTCTGGGTATAAACAATTGGCAAAATTTCACGTTACATGTACATCTTTGTTGCAGTTGCAATCGGCCATATCTTCACCAAAGTGTCATAGACCCCCCCCCCCCCCCAACCCTGCCCCCCAACAACATTATTTTCTAGTCTGAACAACTGAGTTTTGCCTTACCACTGACTGAGTGAGTTCAGTAAACAGTTCCCCAAAAAGCAATCCAATACTGATCTTTTAATGAACATATACTGTGCTCATTTTTGGCCAATGACAGAAGAATGGTTAATCTTCCAAGCAAACCAGTGGGATAACGTGAGTTCTGGCATTATCGATTTGTTAGCTTACCTTGACAAAGTCAAGCTGAGCTAATCTTATTGCTCTCTATTCGCCGTGTGTCAACACCATGTTTTGGCCTTCTCCAAAACCACTGGGCCAATTCTAGTTTAAGTTTGTGTGAGTATTGGTCTCGAAGGGGCATTGCATTTTGTTCGACTCAACATGCCCAGCCACATGGGGGGCCGGGGGGGGGGGGGAAGTTGTAGAGGAAAATGCTCAAAAATATTTTTAAAATCATCTTCTTATGAACCAGTGGATGCAATGTCTTGATATTTGTTGTTTAGCTTTCTTTTGACGTATAGATCAAGTTTGTTCAAACGTAGTTCGTAAAGCAGTATTTGACTTTGTAATGGGAGGGGTAAGATTTTGGCCCCCGCCAAAATTTCTTTTTTCTGAACTGATGGTCCGATTTGAACCAAATTTGGTATGTGGTATTATTGGGTCATAAGTACTTGGCTCATGCAAAGAAAAAAAAAATTCACATGTCCCCCATGGGAACCCCAGAAGTTAAAAATAGAAATATTCATGGAACAGAGAACTGTTAGTGGAGTTGAAGCATCCATAGTGCTAGTAGAATTGAATGGTAAGAAAAAATTGACAACGGTCATGTTAAAGTGTTCTGTGGAGGGGTATAAAAAAAATCCAGTCATATTTGCAAAATTTTAAAAAAAATCTTTTCTCCAGAACCAATGGTCAGAATCTTTTGATATTTGGTATACAGCATCCACAAGGGGTCAGATACAAGTTAGTTAAAATGAAACCCATTGGGTCTTATTTGGACTCAATACAGCAGCCTGAATTTTTAACTTTTTGCAATATGGGGGAATATTCTTTAAAATCTTTTTCACACAAGTTAGAATCTTTTAATGTTTGGTATACATCATTGTTATGAGGTTCAGATTCAAGATTGTTCAAACCAAGTCTAAAGGTTAATATTTGGGCTTCCTGTCATGGAAGCCCAGATTTGAACTTGGTGCAATATGGGGGATTTTCTTCAGATCCTCCAGTCAGAATGATTTCATATTGGGTATACAACCACTCTGGGGTGGGGGGTGTGGGGTGGTGGTCTCTAGGTATATATTTGGGCTCTCAGTGGTAGTACAAATTTCAACTTAGTGCAATATGAGGGACTTTCTTTAAAAATTTTCTTCTTCAGATTCATCAGTCAGAATGCTTTAATATTTGGTTTTCAACATCTCTAGGGAGGTCAGATTCAACTTTCTTCAATCGGGTGCCTGAGTTATTATTTGGGCTTCCGTGGGAGCCGGAATTGGACATGTAGCTGAAGTATTTTTTTTTTAATTCAGAACCATCTAGAGGTATGTGACTAAGATTAATCCACACAGGTTGTATCAAGGGGCTTCATAGGGGAACTCCACATTTTTATGTTTTGATTAACCGATCAAAGGGCATGATGCTTGGACTATTTTTGTCACTCCTGATGGGCTCCAGGATCGACAATGTATCCTATGGAGATGGATTGTTTAATGTGGAATTAATTTTTGGACTCTCTTTATATTGTGTTCTGTTTGCTTCAGGCCCTGTGGGGCCTCTTGTTATCTCTCTTGACTCTCAATCTGGTGATCTATACATGTATTGATTACCGTTTGTTGTCTGTGAACATGGTGTTTGCGACTTCTCGAAAACCGCTGAACCAATTTACAAGACATTTGAGATAATTGTTTGTTATAACATCACATTTTGATTTTGTTCAAATCAAGTTGCCCCACCCCTCGGTAGTGCCATGCCAAAACAGTGTGCCTAAATCTCAAAAATCTTTTTCTCATGAACCAGCAGTAGCAGAGACTTGATATTTGGTGTGCAGCATCATTTTGATGTGTAGACTCTAGAAAAGTTTGAGGGGCAACATTTGCCTTCATTATGGGAGGGACAAGAATTTTTGCCCCACCCAAAATTTCTGTTTTCCAAACCTAGGAGCTGATTTGAACCAATTTGATATTAGAGTTTATTGGGTCATAAGTACTTAATTTATGCCTCAAAATATTTTCCTTCACGCCATGGGAACCGCAGGAACTAAAAAAATAAAAATTTTAAAACACCTTTTTTCTCCAAAACTACGCGACACTGAAAATTCTTATTTGGTGTGATGCTTCCCTAGGACCAAGAGAATGGAATGGTCCAAAAAAAATTGCTATCGGGTGATAGTACATTGTATGTGGTATATATCCATGTAAGTATACTATTAGCCCTCGTTACTACGAAACGGTCTTCATATTATCCTATGTGTGGTATACATGTAGGTATTAAGTAATCCTATTCCAGGGGGTATTGTTGGGTCGTGGGAGTAGTGCCTGTCCATCTAGTGAGGTATTGTAAGATAGTCCTTGTTTAAAAACGGTAGCATAGTACGAGCGCTGTATACCCATGCAGGTCCCACCACAATCCTTGTTAACCTACCGACTGCTTTGTCCTATTTTGTGACTTGTACAGGTAGGGTGTACTGCTTGACCAGGCGGTATTGAGGGGTGGAGGTAATGCATGGTCGTCTAGTGTGGTAGTACTGGATGTACACTGTGTACCCATTTAGCCCTTAGAATGATCGATCCACCAAATGTCGCATCTTATCCTATGGCTGGTATAGGTAGTTCGTAACGCTAGGTTAAGTTTTGACTGTAGGATCCATCTTACCCCAGGTACTATCAACCAACCGGTTGTTTTGTTTTATATATGATTGGCATAGGCAGAACGTTATAGTGGGTCAAGCGGTATTGTGGGGGGGGGGGGGGGGGGGGGAGGGGTAATGGTTGGTAGTTTTAGTGGTAGTATACGTATGGGCTATATATGACCCCTTATGTGTTATCTTAGCCCTTGGTACTACTTCGCATAACGCTAAATAATATACTATGACTGGTGTTGGTACTACATAATGCTAAGTCATGCAGTATTGTGAGATGGAGTATTGCCTGGTAGTTTAGAACGGTAGTACAGTATGATCGGTATATACCCATGAGTTTCTCATATTAACACTTGAGAGTAATAACCAACCGATTGATTTGTGTTACCTTATGAGTGGGGCAGGTAGTGCTTAATACTAGGTCAAGCGGTATGGGGGGGGGGGGGGGGGTAATGTATAGTTGTCTAGTTCGATTGTATATGGCATACAATCTGTACGCCACTTGGTCTACTGTTAGTATTTGGTAAGTAATCCACTGAAGTTAGTTTACCAGTGGGGTTGGTAAAAGTAGTGCGTAATGCTAGGCCAAGCAGTATGGAGAGGGGGTAGGGTAATGTATTGTTGTCTAGTGCGATAGTATATGGTATACAATCTGAACACCACTTGGTTTACTGTTAGTATTTGGTATTAGTAATCCACTGGAGGCAGTTTACCAACGGGTTGGTATATGTAGTGTGTAATGCTATGGTAGTAGGCGGTATTGCGAGGTAAGGTTAGAACTGGTAGTATGTGATGTGCAGACTGTACAATGCAGGGATGTTGTTAGTTCTTACTACAAGAACACCACCCAGTGGTTTGTACTACGCAGTGGGTTGTTAGGAATGCTGGGTCATTCGATTATGTGGTGTATGCTTGGTTTCTGGTATAGCAGTACAGTATCGATGGTCTTGTTGACTTAATAAAACTTAGTCGAGGGTAGAGATAGTGACCTGAGATAGCTAGCATGCATGTAGAGGTGATACAAATCAGAAGTAACGGTTCTGTGCTGCGAAGGGTGGTAGAAGAAGATAGTATCGGATTACTGCTGTAGAAGCTAATGATAGAACAGATGATGGTTACTATGGAGAGGACAGTAGTAGTGGCCTTTGGGGTATGAAGGTGAAGAATGGTCTAGAAGCTGTAGAGTATTTATGACAGTATCGGACAGTTATCATGCAAAAGGTATCCTAGAAGGTTATCCTTTTTTGGAAAACGTCTGGCCTTCGGCACCCCTTTTTAGCTCACCTGACTGCAAGTCAGTGGGGCCTATTGCCATCACTTGGCGTCCATCGTCGGTTGTCCGTTAGCTTTTTACAAATTTTACTTATTCATCACCACTTGGCCAAATTCAAACTAACTTGCATTGCACAGATCATCTATGGAGTATACCCTTTCTATTTTGTTAAAATGAAGCAGCTCTCTTATTCGGGCTCTGGTTAATGCCCCAAAAGCTTAAAAATCTTCTCACGAATCACAAGAGGAAATGCCTTGATATTTGGTATGGGACATCCTTTGGTGTTGAAGATTAAGTTTGTTCAAGGGAAGTTGGTAGGTCAATATTTGGGCTCTCTGTGGGGGTATATCCATTTTGGGCTCTGCCCAAAATTTCTATTTCAATAACCGGTGGGCCAATTTCAACCAATTTTTCCATGTAGTATAAGAGGGTCCTAGGTAATTGAGTGATGCCCCCCCCCCCCCCCCCCCCCAAAAAGGGATTTCACAGCCCTGTGGCAACCTCAGGGACTAAAAACAGAAAAAAATTCAAAAGCTCATATTTCCCAAACCACACGGAACAGAGAACTTATTTGGTATGAATCATCATAAGGACCAGCAGAATGGAATGGTTGAAAAGCATTGCATTATGTCAACAAGAGAGAGGAGAGACTCCCGCCACCTGTCAAATGTTCTCTTATATTATTTTAACTGTTCACTGCTTAACCCTCTCAAGACTTCCATAAGTGGCCAAGGAAATATTTATCTTATTCCTGCATGAATACCTTTAATTTTACCCTCTCAACACTGAAATATGTTTTCCAAATATCTTATTTTATGTTGAACCCTATCAATGTTCTGCATATATATGTTTTTCTGGTTTCTTGGAAACATTTATCTGATTCCTGTGGGAATATCTTTTAACTTAACGATCTCAAGACTTCAATGTGGGTTCCAAAGATTTTGTTATTTTTTTATTAGGGTTTAACTACACATTAACAATAACAATCAGGGTCATATCATGTCAGTGATCGTTTTACGGGTGGAGGAAGCTGGAGTACCCAGAGAGAACCATGGAGGAACGACGAGGAGCTGTCAGCTCAACAACATCGTAACTCTGAACTCTGCGCCACGCCACAGGCCGGGTTAGATTGGTTAAAGACATGCACACCTTTGACGTGCAGTACGCCTTAGTACACAGCATCACCGTGCCCCCATGTAGGCAATCGGGGGTAAAGTACCTTGCCCAAGGACACAACGCGGGAGCGCGAATCAGTTGCTGAAATGGTCACTCATCCAAATATTTACCGCGTTCGACGTTGCTTAACTTCGCCCCCCCCCCCCCCCCCGAAAAAAATAAAAAAAATTATTGATGCCTTGATCATACCCTTTCAATTGTGTGCACATATGTTTTTTCTGGTTCCTTGGAAAAAATGATCTGATTCCTGTATGAATATCTTTAATTAACCCTCTTATGACTTCAGAGTGTTTTAGAAAGATTGTATTTGATGTTGAACCCTTTCAATGCTGCGAACATATGTTTTTTTCTGGTTTCTTTGTCATTTATCTGATTCCTGTATGCATATCTTTAATTTAACCCTCCCAAGACTGCAATGTGGGTTCCAAAGATTTTATTGATGCCATGATCAAACCCTTTCAATGCGGTGCACATATGTTTTTTTTCTGGTTTCTTGTAAAATGTTTAACTGATTCCAGCATGAATATCATTAATTTAACCCTCTCAAGACTTCAGTGTTGTTTCCAAAGATTGTATTCCATGTAATACTGTTAATGAAAACCTTTTTCTGATTTCTTTAAAAATATTTTACCTCCCAAAATAAGCCTCCATAAATTCTCTTTCTGTTTTGTGTATTTTTGATGCTTTAACCATTTTCACACAGACTTGAATTTACCAGTGGCAGTAAAATTCTGTTTCTTTAGTTTGAAATTTGTCTTTTTCTTTAAAACCACTGGGCCAAATTCATTCATTTGTGGCACAGATCATCTTTGGAGTAAACCTTTGTTCAAATGAAGCTGCTACCATCTTCAGTCTGGCGGAATTAACTGTTCTGATACCCCCCCCCCCCCCCCCCAAATTACTATATCCTTTGGGGTGGAGTTAATGCTCCATAAGCCTAAAATGCTTTTAAAATTTTCTTTTGATAAGCCACTTGCAATAATGCCTATATTTCTTGTTTGGAACTTACTTTAGTGATGCAGATTCACTTTTTTTTCGAAGAAAATCAGTAAGTCAAAATTTGGGCAACACTCAAAATTACTATTTTCAGATCCAGTAGGAACATGTGCACCACGTTTGTCATGTTGCATATAAGTGTGCCATAAGTATTCGGTTCGGTGGTTGATTGTTAATACTTCACAAAACAGATCTTGCTGGGAAGCTTTGTTTCGACCAGCAGAGAAATCAATGGTCAAAAAATGCTGTCTTTGATTGTGTCATAGCGAAATAAAAAAATTGCTCTTGCTCCTGATCACTTACTGATACACTTATCTCTGTTGACGGGAGCGCGGTGGCTAAGTGGTAGACTGTTTGACTTCTATGCTAGAGGTCACGAGTTCGATCCCCGTCCGGGACGACCCACGTTGTGTCCTTGGGCAAGGCCCTTTAACCTGGTTGCCTACTAGTACTTGGGGAACGATGGCGCAGTATATTAGGGCGTGCTGCACGTCGATGGTGCACATGTCTTCAACCGCTGTAACCCTGCTTGAGCGGAGATTGAACATAGTTAGAATGTTGAGCTGACAGTTGCTCGGTGGTTCTCTCTGGGTACTCCGACTTCCTCCACCCGTAAAACTGTCACGGTCGCGACTAGCCATTGTGCATAAGTAAAGGTGAGTGTTTTAAGCTCACTTGAGCCTCTGGTTTATTGCACGTGGGGCATGAGAAAATCACAGTATTTTCTTGACCGTCCATCACCTTCATAGCTACCACTTCATTGCTGCTCGACTTTGCATTACCTACTACCTATGCCAACCCTATCATAGTACGAAACATTTGATGAATTAGTCGTACCAAACTCGATTGCCTACATGGGGGCACGATGACGCTGTGTACTAAGGCGTACTGCACGTCGAAGGTGCGCATGTCTTCAACCAATCTAACCCTGCCTGTGCCGCGGTGCAGAGTTCAGACTTACGATGTTGGAGAGCTGACAGCTGCTCGTCGTTGCACGGTGGTTCTCTCCGGGTACTCCGGCTTCCTCCACCCGTAAAACTGTCGCCGACATGATATGACCCTGGCTGTTAATGTGTCGTTAAACCCTGATAAAAAAAAAGAAAAAATGTAACAAGGGCTAACAGGAGACCTTCAAGGGTATATACAGCCCACGATAAATTACCGTTCTGAACTACCATGCATTTGACCCACTCCCACAATACCACTTGACCTGTCATAACGTTCTACCTATACCAATCATATAATAAAACAGTGCGATTGATTGGATAATAGTACCAGGGGTTACAATGGACCCTACAGGAGTGTATCGACCATACTATACTAGCGTTCTAAACTACCAGGCACTACCACTTCCCACAACACTGCTAGACCCAGCATTACGTACTATTTATATACCAGTTATAAGATAATATAACGCATTAGGTGACCTACATTGGTATTTTGCCGTCCATACTATATTGCCACCATTATAACCCCCCCCCCCCCCCCAGGCATTAACCCACCCCACAATACCGCTTGATCTAGCATTATGTACCACCAACAACAGTCATAGGTTAACATGAAGCATTAAGTGGATAGTGGATGAATAGTATTAAGGGTTAACATGTGCACTACAATGGTACAGAGCGTACATCCTGTACTGCCACATGCTTTAGGACCCCCCCCCCCCCCCCCCCCCCACACACACACATAGAATTCGCAAAGGTTAACCAGGATTTAGATTGGACCTACAGAGGTGTACTATACTATACCGTTCTATACCACCAAGGACTATCTCGCAAAACCCCACTGTCATTTTCGACGCTTGCCATCCCCAGGCCACCTTTCGAGCCATCCATTCGAATCTCTATTCTTAATCGTAGTCGTCGGGAACATGGTCAGGCTTTGTAAGTAGGTAATGAATCTTTCTCTTTTAAAATACTTTGTAGGATAGATCGGGATTCGTACAATCGTCATGAGGTTGTTAAAAATAACATCAACCTGCTCATCGGTAATATGTTCACCAAGATGTACAACAGCCGGGATATTCTTTGGCATTAATCAACCAAAATCAAATTATATCATTGGTAAAATACTCGAACACGTGACTTTCAGCCATAAAATACCGTGAAGAAAAGCTCCAAGTGCGCACTTGTTACTCTTTTCCCGAACGAAGAATGTCCACTGAGTTCGGATGAACCATTGTTCTAGGAATGATTTATTTACGAATCGAGGAAAATGCAAGGCAGACACTCTTATTTTTACCATGATAACCAAAGTTTACTGATGGGAGTGGATTACCACACAATCACTAATCGCAACAAAATCTGGTTTCTAAATAGATGGATAGACCTTTTAACTCGGCTGGATAATCCGTTCCTTTAACACCCCCATCACCCCACCTTGGTATGATTGGCTTCTCCCTATGGAACCATCGCTCCTTACCGTTTTGTGACAAGGTCATGCTCTTCCCTCAATCGGAGAGTTGGTTTTATAACTTTTATTTTTTCTCAACATTGTTGGTGGATTGACACAATCTTTTGGCGGAATTGGCAATGTTGGTTTCTTGTTCTCCGCCTGGAGTCTAAACCTCGGCAACCCCGCCTAGTAATCTGGAGTCCAACGTCTATATCTCTGGGCCATTGCACACCAACTGTGGATTTGGTGTAGTATTTTAGCTGAAGTTCCTGACTATTACCTGGTACAACTTTCCTTACTGCACTGTAACGGCAACTACATGAAAATATGGAACGCGTTTATTACCGTGCCACGAAAGTCACGCGGTTGACCTCAGACGAACAGGGACGTGGCTAGAGGTTTCCGATTGGAGGGGTGTAGGGTAGTGAATTCCAAAAGGTCCCTCCCCCTAGTTGGAAAATCACTACCGAAAAAAAATTAGAAAATGAAGCCATGGGAGGGGGCACAAAATTGATTCTAGTAACTGAAATAAGAACACATTTATGATAGAATTATCCGGCTATTATTATTTGGTAGTAACCTGTCAATTCGATTGAGGGTCTTACCAAATGGGAACTAATAGTGGCATTCACATTCAACTGTTTGGTTTTATGACATGATCGCGATTTTACGAAAAACGTATTTGTCTTGACGCACGCCATATATGGCTGCTTACGAGAGGCTCAGACTCTGTCCACGCTGGCCCCTGTTCGACTCCGCTCAACCGATGCACTCATGGGTTTTTTTGGCTATACAACACCACACCTAAAGATATTTATAGGTCAAGATTCTAAGTTCGAACAAGTAACTTGGAATTAGTAATGGGATTCACATCAAACTAGGTACAAGTTGGATTTGTGATATTATGGTGATTTTACAAGGGCCGCATTTGCCATGAGACGTCGACCTCTTTTCAACTTGGCACGATTTACACACACAAATGGGCTATCGATATACTGCACCTAACCTAAACACAATGTGAGTAAATATTCCAAGTCCGAGCCAGGAACTAGTAGTGGGATTCACCTTGAACAAGAAGCTAGTAATGGGTTTCCCGCCGCTGCTGTGGAACGACTGCAGCAGAAAGACGAACGTCAAGAAAAACTGCCCAAGAGCCACCAGTCCATTGGAACATGAAGTTAAACATTCAAATGTGTTTGTGCCCATGGCCTTGTATTTTTCGACTACGGAGTGCGTAGTCGACATCCAAGGCAAAGACAGTAAAATGGGAAGGTCGCGGTTAGTGCTCTTCTCTTCTTGATTTAATGATCAAATAAAAGTAGCGAATAAAAGTGACGAATTTGCCAAGTCGGTGCTATTTTTGAGGAGCGACCGTGCAATACCTTTCGACATTCAGGGCCTTGGGCGAGTTTACCAGAGGGGATTGCAAGGTTTGCGAATTGACCGTAGGTTGAAAGATGTTTTATTTGGGGTTCACTCAATTATTTTCTCTATCCCTTTACCACGTTGCCCCGTGTTGTTTGATGACGGTCCAGTTTCCCTCCATCAAATAATCACAAAGAGAGAAGTAGATTTCCGATCAAGCTAGGGAACTATTGACTTGTGCTTCTGAGACATCGAACGTTTAGACGTGAGCAGGTCTGATCGGAATCGAAACGGACCGGAACGAACCGAAACGGATGGTTGGATGGATGGAGTTCGGAACATGAAAAATGAAACATTTTTTACCTGCGTATATGTCGATGAGACAGTTGCGGCCCAAGGCTGTCTGAGGACCCCGGACATACTTAAGCAAGGGACCCCGTATATGCCGTCTGGGGTTTGGACAGTGGCAGACCATGGGGTGTTTACGAGGAACAGACCGCCCCCCCCAATCTCACCCGGCCCCCAATTCAGACCACATTCATCAATATTCACCTATCAATCACGTTACAAGCGCGTTGGGGGGGCGCGTGGCTCAGTTGGTAGAGGTGCAGGCTGCAAGCCGAGAGGTCCTCGGTTCGAATCCCACCTGCGGCAACCGCGTTGTGTCCTTGGGCAAGACACTTCACCCCGATTGCCTACATGGGGGCACGATGACGCTGTGTACTGAGGCGTACTGCACGTCGATGGTACGCATGTCTTCAACCAATCTAACCCTGCCTGTGCTGCGGTTCAGAGTTACGATGTTGGGGAGCTGACAGCTGCTCGTCGTTGCTCGGTGGTTCTCTCCGGGTACTCCGGCTTTCTCCACCCGTAAAACTGTCACGGTCACGATTAGCCATTGTGCATAAGTATGTGACCTTAAACACCAATAAATAAATAATAAATACAAGCGCGTTGCCGCAAAATCATTGATACACTATACGGGGCTGGGAACGTTCAACATGATTCGTTCGGGATTGAAGCACAAATACTGCTCGGAAGTCAATATGGGCTATTGTCATGATTTGGAAAACCGATCATGTATGTGTAAATGGTTTGTCCGTCTCTCCATCTGTCCTAGCATCCATGCAAACTTATTTTGTTTTCCGTATGATAACTTGAGTAATGAACGGGTTTTCACACTTGGTATGTAAATCATTTATAAGGTACACTGGGTTAAAATGCAGGCATGCAGATATTTGGTGACAGTCACCGACACCAAATAAGGCGTTTGGAGCCTGGGTAACTTGTGGCTGTATCTCTTGATATTTGTAAATTTATGACCTATTTGAGAATCTGTTCCTCGAGAGAACGGTGCAAGCATAAGCACGGCTGTCCACACCGCAAGTTCCATGTCTTTCCGGAACAGAAAAGTACCACCAGTCGGAAGTAAATGTTTCCCCAGAATCACTCTTTATTCACCACTCCCCCCCCCCCCCCCCCAAAAAAAAAAAAAAAAAAAAAAAAATCCGGAGAAGCCCCCTCCCCATATCCCAATCTTAGGAGTGAGACACCCTCGCTGAGACTCACCCCCACTCGGCACTCGAGACATACCTATAGCATGTCACGTCGTTTCCAAGGATATTGTCCAGGCTCTCTGTCTGAGAATCCTAGCTCATGATCCGGGAAACTGCTCCGGAAATGTTTTTAAGAAAAAATCGAGGCCCCTGAGAGCGAATCTGATAACTTTTGGGAGTCACATTCAAAACTAGCACATGTTGCGTGGCTTGTAAGTGAAGCTAGGCGCACATGTTTGCGGTTACGGCAACGAATCTAGGATCCGATACTTTATTTCCACTGGATGAGTTTGTTGGAGAGGAAATTAATATAGGAACGCATTGACAGCGGTACATGCTTGCGGAAGCGTTCGAAATTGAACTGCCGCTGCGAATCCCATTAGCATCGGACTAAAAATTTCGGTATTGGCCTTCGAACGATGAAACCCGCAGATAAAAAAAAATGGTCCCATATTTGGCCGCCATCTTTCTTCTTCCTCTTTTTCTTTTCGTATTTCGAATTTCTTCTTTTTTTTCTTTTTTTTTTTGTTGTCTTATCGCTTTTAGCCGTTAAGCATATCTCATTCCAAACTGAGAAAAATGTTAAGTTGACTGTTTTGTTGGGACAGTTGCGTTGTGTCCTTGGGCAAGTTGATTGCCCTTGTAGGGGCAGACACATTGACGCTGTGTACTCAGGTGGTGAACAGCACATCGATTGTGCACTTCTGCTCAACCAGTGCTAACCCTGCTTGTGTGGAATTAGTACGTTGGGAGTTTGGTAGTTGCGTGCCGTTGCTCGGTGGTTCCTTCCGGGAACTTCGGCCTCCTCTACACATATAACAGCCCAAAATGAGGTGATCCGGGCTATCGAAAGTGTCATTAAAAACCTAATAAATAACTTATAATAAATAGCTATTTTTAGTGCTGTATATTTTTTTTTCCAAGTGCTGTATATTTGAGATACAAGATGAGGCAAAATGTTGAAATGTGAAAGTATTTTAGTGTCTTTATTTTCATCATGTGTAACTCTTGTTTCTTTTCTTTGAGCATATATGACTCATGTCCATTTCACCGACGTTTCTCACTTAATCTGGTTCACTTTTACGTATCCGTGTGAAGCCCGTAGAGCCCCCACCCCCCATTACTCCCATGAGTGGCCATTCGGTTTGTTATATTAGTAATTATTGCCACCTTGCAGGGAATTTCAAGTCCAATAACGTGATTCTTCCAGTCCGGCAGAACTCCATAACGCCCAACTGCGGCGTACTGGATGTAATAAGAGGATGTTGCCGTGTGGCACGGTTTATTAACTCTACCCCCCCCCCCCTCCCCCCGAATGATTAATAACCGTCTGGCGTAATAACGTTCTTCAATTCCGCCTCGGGCTGTTAGTCCCCCCCCCCCCCCATAATATAATCATGCCATTGTTATATTATTTACCCACCTAGAATGGTTAAGTGTCTTTTGGCCGATTAATGGTGTCGGTTCCACCTCAATCTGACCGCTAATACATGGTACAGCTGGCCTTTGGCTGCTATTCCTTCCAGTCGGATAAGAAACAAACCGTAATAACTCCCAAAATCACGTCTTTGTCATATAACAAAGGTCCGTTTCGGTCCCATTTCGGTTCCATTTCGGTCGATTTTTGTCCGTTTTTGTGATTAGTCATACCCCTTTTTCTGATGCCTCCAACCCCTAGATTTTCAAAATTTCGAAATTTTTGCTGATCACTTGGCCGATTGCAGCAAACCTTGAAGACAGGGGGGAGTATACAGGGTGGGACTGCATGTTTTCTATTCTTTCCACCTTCCCTGGGAAAGTCAATTGATAAAAATTAGTAGAGCATATGTCAAACTGTGATTTGAACTTTGCTAGCCGTTACATATATCGGGAAGAGCACAGGTGTAACTCTACTCCAGCCTACAAGGTTTGCTCAATATTTAATTTGTTCATTTTGTGTCCTATTTTATTTCCTTTTTGGGATTGTTTTGCGAGTTTTTCTGGGATATCCAGTTTATAGTTGTTGCTTGTTTTACGGTATGTGATGGATACATAAAATCCGAAATTGCATTGAAACTGAGTGGCGCAGGGGTTGGGTGGGGGGGGGGGGGGGGGGTTGGGGGGGGGGGCAAGAATTTTGTATGTGTTTTGTGTGTGTTTGTGTTTTGGTGGAGTGGTCAAAATGAAATGTTCAGACTCACCAGTACAACTAACATGTAAAGACAAATCCTACATACCAAGTTTGTCGACATTTCTTGAAACAAAAGCAAATCAGAAAATCTTCGACCATTTGTTTTGGGGTTTTTTTGCTGAGGGTAGGGGGGGGGGGGAATTACCTCGTTGTTCACACCACCATACCCTATCTTGGAGGGGACATTCTGGCCTAACGGAAGTCTGGGAGATTTCCAGATAGTCCAGTGCCCCATTCAGAAGAAATTCTCAGATAACATTACAGACGACGTTTCGTTCGGAGATCTTACCAGTCTAGTGTATCGGACCTTTGCCATTACTTGGCCACACGCGGGTCTGGCGACCTCAAATTTGTTGGTCGATATGAACTCCAGTTTCATTTTGACCAGGTGGTAGATAGCCAATAGTTGAGGATTAGGGAGAGGGGGTGTTTGTGGCCTGCCTGTGAGGGATAGTCGGCCTAGTCTTGAGATCAGCCGGCTCATGGTCGAAGACTCTGAGTGTGAACTAGCCTATTGCTGACTGTTGGTCATCCTGTTTTGAGGGTAGGACCGCATAGGGTTAGGAACTGACCGACCCAGTACTAAAGGTGGGTCGATCCATATTGGGTGTGGGTCACCCATAGTTGAGGGCTCCTCAGACCAATTGTGCATGATAGCTCAGAATTAGTCGACACATTTTCATCCGAAAGGGCTTAAAATCATATAGATGCCACTAATTTTAGATTGAATCATCGCGGTTCTTCTTTTCTAAAAACCTTTCCCGGCTTGACAATTTGCGCCCGGTAAGTGTCTTCATGCATTGGAAGTGGACCTTTTTACCGAAAGATTCCCCGTATGGGTTTGGGGGGGGGGGGGGGGGTCAGACCGCCCCCTGCCATATTGTTTGTGTGTTTGTGGGTGGGCGTCGGGACTTAAGTATACACTTATAGTGTGTACGGTAATCAAATACTGTTGTCTCGGTAATTATTAACAAATGTCCCCGCAGTGCTCTCAGATGTCCCCACAGTGTTTCTCTCACTGTTTACCGAAAAATTCCCCGTGCTGGTTGGGAGGGGCCAGACCACCCCTGCTATTTTGTTTATTTCCTTGTTGGTGGGTATCGGAACTATATCGTAAACACGTATAGTGTGTAAGGTGACCAAATACTATTGCCTCGGTAATTATTAACAAATGTCCCCACAGCGCATCTCTCAGATGTCCCCACAGCGCTTCTCTCAGATGTCCTCGCAACGTTTCTCTCACTTTTCTCTCACTTTTCTAAAAGTGGTTAAATACAACTTCTTTTGGTTAGATAAGGTTAATTATGATCAAATTTAACCTAATCCGGTGTTAATTCATTGAAAAAGCTCACAACAATTTTTGGTCCCCACAGTGCAGGTCTGAGGCTGATGTCCCCACAGTTACGGTAAAACCGTCCAGAGAGAGAGAGAGAGAGAGAGAGAGAGGAGAGAGAGATAAACCACTGGACCATTGCACACCGTCTGAAAACGATGGCTGAAATCTAGCTTATCAGACGATGTTCTTATGAATACTTGGTTCACGTTCCTCACGGCAGCGACATGAAAGTGTGAATCGAGCTGGCCACAGTACAATGAAAATACTGTGGTTAGCCTCAGACGAAGACTGGCAATGGCCTGTGTGTGTGTGTATTGAAGGGCACAATGTATGTAGATTGAAGGACAGTGCTGTAGGAAGAACAGCGGAAGGCTAATTTAAACCTGATCGCGAGCCAGTCGCGATCGGGTCGAAATTTTCTGTCCGCATCTGTGATCTCAGTATTGTATGTAATAAAAGGGTGAACAGTTTATCTGTATTCTATACGTGAGTTGCCATCAATTAGGTTTGTGAGAATAGCGACACTATAAATAATCCATGTCATTATTTTATATATCTCATTCTAATGCATCTAGAAGAGCTCGGAGGTTTCATTTTTCAGAATCGGTTCCGGTTCGTTTAACGACATCTTCAAGATTAAATCGTGCGTTACAAATACTCGACAGTCCAGATATACTCAAATTCATCGTGACAAACCACGAACAAATTTCAGTGCAAACCTGCCAAAACATAAATTACCAGCCATATGGAACGAACTCGACAATCAACTAAAACCTGTACACCCCAGACACTTATTCAAGAAAAGACTTTACGACAAACTTGTGGGTGCGTATCAAACATCTGTCGTATGCAGCAATCCGCGCTGCTCAGATTGCAGAAACTGACAGGACAAGATTTTTTATCAGGAGTTAACCTAATGCAGATTTCCCTGTGTTTCGCTAATGATGCTATCTGTCCGATTAATTCACCATTACAGCAGCCAACGACCTCCACACGAAACATAACGCCCAACAATATTGATCATTAAGTATATGTATGTGTACGTATATAACACGCGTGTGTGTGATGTGTGTATGTATGCATGCATGTGTACATGGGTATGTGTTTGTATATATACATATATATATAGCAAAAATATTCTAAAATATACCAGTTTCAAACAATTCTTTATACGTCTGTATTATTCATTGTAATCCACATTTACATAGGATACAAAAAATCTTTGATCATTTTTGAATATGTAAAAAAATTCGGAAAGTACTTTCAACACTTAAAGTCTCATCAGACCGACATTTTAAAATGGATCCACATATATGGGTCCATGTATATATGTGTGTGTGCATGTGGAGGAATTGATGGCTCAAAAACAAATTACTTGATATATTTACTCAATGCCTGAATTATCCGCTCAATGTCTGTATGTATTTAAACACAAGTCCACTCTATAATTATGTATGCACTGTACCGTGACCGCTTGAAGTAACAGCATATCATTAGTGTCTTATATATATCCTATCGAAAAAATTTCTTTTTGAAGAATTTATCAAGATCTAACCAGTTTTGTTTTGTTATTTTAATTTTTTTGTGGGAAGCGACTGGAAACGGCCAAAAAGGCCATGTCGCCTCCTGAAGATGCTAATAACTATCTGTTTACTATTGTATTCATTATACTTGTATATAACTGCAATCTTCGAATAAAAATTCTGTTCTGTTCAGTTGCAGGAAAAACCTTGCTTTCGGTTTAGATTTTTTATGCCTTAAGAACAGATAGTACATAATACCCCAAGCTCCTTAACCTGAATAAAATCGGCAATGCGACACCTCTCACCACAAGAGCCCTGTCAATATTGGGTTCAGTCTAACATCACTTTGGGTTCTATGGGATCAGTAGTTATGCCTATTCAGTAAGAAAAAAAACGTAAATCGCGGGTAACAATTAACCCTTTACCCAACGAATTGGCCGCATCCGCCCGCGTTATATGCAAATTCAACAGCTGAAAAAATAGTATTTTTCAAAATATTTCAACAAAACCATATCATGTGACCCCTTTTTGGAACGAGCTCGTCGAGCTCGTTCCAATGAGGGGTCACATGATATGGTTTTGTTGAAATGTTTTGAAAGTTTAAAAAAAAATGATATTTAAAATAATAAACTTTGATATCGTCTGCATTGGGTGAAGGGTTAAATGAGGTTCATCTAAACTACGTTGTGTTCTCATTTTCTCCCCTATTGTCTCGCCTTATTGACGTACTGTGGGCGAGTCAACAAAGGAAAAAATGTGATAAAGAGAACACACGTATTCGCCCCTTGACCGGATATACTAAATGACGAGAGTCCATAGTGGTCGCTAATCCAGATCCCTCCCAGTAAGATAGTTTTGTCAGTTTGTGTACAAACACGGTAAAACCGTTCGGCCGGTTTTTGCTGGGTCTTACTGTTCGGTTTTCCGATTTGTCGCAAAAACCGAAACCGAACCTGAAAGCCGAAATACCGCCCAACCCTAACATCTAGACACACTGCACGCCCTGGGCAACAAATAATTCAGCGATGTGTTATGAGTGAGCCACTGGATACCATGTTTCGTTATACAATCGTATGCAGCTTCCATATCGACAAAGGCAGTTAGTTGATGTCCAACAAAGGAAATTAATGGCTCGCCATGTAACTATTTATCGATGAGGAATTGACGAGACATTACATCACATCGTTTGTGTCCCACGATACTTCGTCTGAATCATTATTTTGGCTTATTTTGGAACACTGTCAACTTGACCAGCTTTTTGTGTAAGTGTCAATGCCGAATTTAGTGGCAAAACAGTTTAGTATCTCCCCTTTCAACCCTCCATACAACACAACGTCATGTACAGTACGTGGAGAGTGGATTGTAATTAAATCACCCGCGGAGTGGGGTGATCACCCAAGCTATAACTTTCAAATTTTCTATACATCGACAAAAAACAGAAGCAATGTATCAGCCAATGGACCTCCGGGTTTAACCCGGAGGTCCATTGGCTGAAACTTTGCTGGTGCTGCTTATGCTTTGCAACAAATTTGGAATTACTGCTTGGGTGGAATCTCCACTCTGCGGGTGATTTAGTGATAATACACTCTCCACGTACTGTACGTCAAAATTGCCAATCAAAATCACTTACTACATCCCAGTTTTTGTTCTAGAATACATAACACGTCCACAAGGGTCTTTCAACCAGCCCTGCCTTTTCCCGTTCTCATCAGTTGACTCCAGGTTTTCTCATGTTCTTTCAAGTCTGCTTCGAAATTCCCCCCTCCGCGTGTCTTTTTTTGTTATTAAGTTATTAGTTTTATCAAAATTTTTCAATATTTGTGCTCCCTTCCTGAAACGAGCTGTTTGAGCGCGTGCCGCTAGTGGATCATAAACGTAGGTTTATGTACAGTGATCAATACCTTTGTTAGGCGTGACCTTAGAGCCCCATACAATTCAAATTTACGGTCGAATTGAATCCCAAATCGAATCAAACAGGGGATTTCGAATCCAATCGAATCTCGAATCGAATCTCACAACGTTTCAAATAATACAGTAGCCGTGGAGTGGTCGAAATCTACGCATGGGCAGTGATGTCCATTGTAGATATAGTACAATACAGTAGCCGTGGAGTGGTCGAAATCTACGCATGGGCAGTGATGTCCATTGTAGATATCGTACAATACAGTAGCCGTGGAGTGGTCGAAATCTATGCAATGGCAGTGATGTCCATTGTAGATATCGTACAATACAGTAGCCGTGGAGTAGTCGAAATCCATGCATGGGCAGTGATGTCCATTGTAGATATCGTACAATACAGTAGCCGTGGAGTAGTCGAAATCCATGCATGGGCAGTGATGTCCATTGTAGATATCGTACAATACAGCAGCCGTGGAATGGTCGAAATCCATGCAATGGCAGTGATGTCCATTGTAGATATCGTACAATACAGTAGCCGTGGAGTAGTCGAAATCCATGCATGGGCAGTGATGTCCATTGTAGATATCGTACAATACAGTAGCCGTGGAGTGGTCGAAATCCATGCATGGGCAGTGATGTCCATTGTAGATATCGTACAATACAGTAGCCGTGGAGTGGTCGAAATCCATGCATGGGCAGTGATGTCCATTGTAGATATCGTACAATACAGTAGCCGTGGAGTGGTCGAAATCCATGCATGGGCAGTGATGTCCATTGTAGATATCGTACAATACAGTAGCCGTGGAGTGGTCGAAATCCACGCATGGGCAGTGATATCCATTGTAGATATCGTACAATACAATAGCCGTGGAGTAGTCGAAATCCATGCATGGGCAGTGATGTCCATTGTAGATATCGTACAATACAGTAGCCGTGGAGTGGTCGAAATCCACGCATGGGCAGTGATATCCATTGTAGATATCGTACAATACAATAGCCGTGGAGTGGTCGAAATCTACGCATGGGCAGTGATGTCTGGGGCTGTCACGATTTTTCAATTTAGGAATCGATTAATCGTCGCAAAAAATCGATTAATCGTACCTAGATGACCCCAACCTCTCTCCCTCTCTTTGAAGTCGATAAAAATGAAGTTCAATTCAGCTGACCTACCTCAAGTAAACAACGAAGGCGATCAACTTTTAGATACATTCAAAGCTTTGATGTTCTGAACTTTTGAACTGTCAGTGTAATAATCAAGACCGGCCGGCAGTTGCGATCTTCGCATCTGCCGACCGGTCTTGGTTATTACACTGACGGTTCAAAGATTCAGAACACCAAAGCTTTGATGAATGTACCTGGAAGACAAATGCTTCCAACAGCTTCTTGGGGTTTAACATCGATGTTCTTAACTCAATACCTTTAGAATCAATAGTTTTTTCATCAAATTTTCTTTTAATTATTAATCGATTTCGCCGTGACCGATCAACAGCCGATTAATCGATTGATTGTGACAGCCCTAATCCACACATGCGTTTACCAGGTAATAAAAATCATCAGCTGCAAAATTTTAATTAATGGAGCACCGGGTTGTACACGGTGCTTCATTAATTACTTTGTTGATAATAATTCCAATTATTAGTTATTGCAATCGAATATCGTTGCGTTTGTGGAAATATTGCGCACCCGTGAAAAGTGAACAATCCACGGCGGCCTTACTGTGCCATCTTCCAACAGTAAATACTTGACCTGTCACTCGTCTGTTTGGAAACATATCAACAAGAAATAAAATAGCGGAATATTTCAGAGTGGAATAACAGTAGTTTCGGAAGCGAAACCCCCTTTGTCATCGACGTGACATGGTAGCTCTCGGAACTAAAGCATACTGCACGCCCATGGTGAGCTTGTATTCAACGAAAGCTAAGCCCTTCCTTCCTTCCTTCCTTCCTTCCTTCCTTCCTTCCTTCCTTCCTTCCTTCCTTCCTTCCTTCCTTCCTTCCTTCCTTCCTTCCTTCCTTCCTTCCTTCCTTCCTTCCTTCCTTCCTTCCTTGAAACATTAAATTAGTATTGAACGGAGGTGGGGAAGAGTGACATTGGATTTAGTTATTTCAACATTATTTATGTACGGTTTCCATCAGAGTAATGCGTTATATGAGACGATGAAGATGACTTATACCAAGCTGTATTCCTATGAAAAGGTTTCGAGCGGAAACGAATCGGATAGACGATTTCGAATCGAACCGAATATCAACTTAAGATTCGAAATCGAATCGAATCTCGAAGCTTCGCATGGCCCCACGTTTGATGAATATCGCAATAGTGATCGTTTAAATGAGTTATTTCCACTTGTCTCAAAAGAACTGGATTGCTGAAACGTCAGTGAAAAACGTCGCAGCCTAATCTGTCCCTCTCCTCACGATGGCAGCAGATCAATCAACGCGGAAACTCCCCCCTCCCCCCCCCCCCCCCCATCTGTGGTGTTTGTTGACTTGAAAGCTGCTATCTAGGGATTAATCCCGGGAGCGGGCATTTTTTTTTCTGGTTCTCGTTTTTGAAAGCCAGTCATGATACCGAGAATTTTTCGGTTCTTGTTTGTGAATATAATCCTCGATACCCTGGAAATTCATATTACAGGACCGGTAATCAAAGGTTGCGTTCCGCAACCTTTGATTCCCGATTCTGGTCTAGGAATTTACCGGGGTTTAGAACTGGTTTTCAGAAATGGTGACCGAGAAATTCCCATTCGTGAGATTAAACCATAGCTCTAATGGCGAAGCAGGTCTTGGAAGAAATTGATATTCGCCATAATCTCATAAACTATAATACGCAATCCTTGGGAGCCGAAGAACAGTGTAATTCCCGTTCCTGGTATTAAACCTTACTGCTACGGTGTGATTGTAGTCACAGTGTAACAGAGTTCACATCATCAAACAACAAGCGGGAGCCTAGCACAAAAACTAGTAACACTGTATCAATGTTCCAATAACAACACTTGTCTTTTTATAAATAGTAACTAAAATATTTTGTAAATATTCAAGTTGTATTGCAAAGAAAAATGTCTACATCATCACAATATTCATTTTTTAATATTTATAAAAAGCGATCGACGATTGCGAGGCGTCTGAAATTTTAAAAGTTAAATTTTTTTTCGAAATTCGAAATTGTCTATTTGTAGCATCAATTCACTCACCAGATGGCGGCCGACGAGTCACGATTCTGTATGTGACCAATGAGCGTTTCAGTATTCATGTTATATGGATTGGTTATTGTTTTGATTTATTGGTTGACCTCACACCATCTCGAGGTTGGGGTGGGAGATTGCTACGACACTTTCCACTAACATTCCAGCAATGCAGCCATTTTGAGATCATTGCTGCGGCTCCGCCAAAGGCCGAAAAAGTAGTCCGTTGCAAATCAAGGGAAATAATTAAACCATATAGATATGACATGATGGAATTTAGATACATGCATTTTGACCCCATTTCACCTTTTTGATCTTCATATGTACTTACTCGTGGCATAATTGTGATGTCCACCAAAACCGTAGAGACGCTCTTGTTTATTTCCAGTTCATCCATAACGTGCACACGACCTGTCTTAGTTGCAAAATCGATATCCCATTATATCTGGGAAGAGTGTTTTAAAATGGATCTAGACGTTAACTTTATTATTATTATTATTATTATTATTATTATTATTATTATTATTATTATTATTATTTCAAACCTGACCATATAATCATTGTTCAGGAAAAAACTCTGAATTTACTTGTCAAGACAACGAGTACATGATACAAAGGTACTCAATCAAAGTATAAAATACACTGTGGCTGGAAAAAAAACTTAATTTGTATTACTTAGTATGATACTCTTGAAAAATAACGAATACAAAGACATGTCTTTAAACTGTCTCTCTCTCAAATAAACTATCAACGCAAGGGAAAAACTTGACTTGTATAAGTTCAACTTGGACGACGCGGCCCTGTTATATTAGGTGTGCGACATCATGTGGAGCGTACCACACCTGGAATGGTCTCGAAGATTACTGATTGAGGCTTGTAAACCCGATTTGTCCCGACTGCGGTGATTCAAGTCCCGACTGATAAAACATTTCAACAACAGTACGTGGAGAGTGGCTTGTAACTAAATCACCCGCTGAGTGGAGTTACCACCCAAGCTATAACTTTCATATTTTAGTTTAAGCATATTTTATTTGTCGAAAAAAGTACAAAAAGGATCGTAGAACAAGTGCTTACTACTTAGTAACACTCCTCTCCTTAAACATATGGTTCAACAAAACATATTAATTACATGACCACAACTGTGAAATTCAGTTTTAACATTAATAGAAAAACAAGTTATGGAATTGAATACAAGAAAAGGAGAAAAAGAGTCAGAAAGAAAGGAAAATAAAAAATAAAATAAAAAAAAAAGAGAAAAGAAGTTGTGAAAAGGTGTTGCCTGTTATGTCCATGTGACACCACCAGCATCGGCACCAGCATCTTTACCAGCACAAAAACACAAATCAAGACACTACTGCCTTCTGTCACTCAAATCTTTTAGTCGCGTTGATATATTTGTGTACATACTTGAATAGGCATTCATTAGCCTCATTGGCAACTCTATGCTACCAAATAGAAGGGTATCCATAGATATGAAAGCTTTCCAGGTCACGCATAAGTTGAGACACAGGGAAGCTAAACCGCTGGCAATAGAAACATTTCAAATTTTGAACATATCGACAAAAAACACAAGCTATGTTTCAGCCAACGGACCTCCGGGTTTAACCCGGAGGTCCATTGGCTGAAACTTTGCTTGTGCTGGTTAGGCTTTGCGACAAATTTGCAATTATTGCTTGGGTGGAATCTCCACTCTGCTGGTGATTTAGTGATAATACACTCTCCACGTACTGTACAACATGTATGTAGCTGGTGTATTGGCCAGTCGTCAATATAAATGTATTTCTGGATAAATACAGGTAAAACAGTACGGACGCCGTGGACTGGTTATTTCCACGGGTGGGCAATATTTCCACGGACGTAGTGGTATTAGATTGCAAACAATAATTATACGAATAATCATCAACAATTTAATTAATGAAGCACTGGGTACACCCCGGTGCTATATTAGTTAATATTTGGGTGATGATGATTTTTGTTACCTGGTAATTTATTTATTTATTTATTGGTGTTTAAGGTCACATATTTCTGCACAATGGCTAATCATGCATGACCTCGACAGTTTTACGGGTGAAGGAAGCCGGAGTACCCGGAGAGAACCACACAAGCAGGGTTAGCATTGGTTGAAGACAGGTGCACCATCGACGTGCAGTACGCCTAAGTACACAACGTCACCGTGCCCGCGCGTGGGCAATGGGGTGAAGTGTCTTGCCCAAGGTCACGACGCGGTTGCAGCAGGTGGGATTCGAACCGAGGACCTCTCGGCTTGCCTCCTGCACCTCCACCTACTCTGCCTCCGCACCCCCTATTACCTGCTAAACGCATGCGTGGACATCATTGCCCATACGTGGATTGGGGTCAGTCTACGGCAGCTGTACTGTAGTAGTGACGCTGGGGTTTCCTGTTCTTGTTTCATTGATGCGTATCGTACTCTTCTTGGTCTTGTGGAACTCTTTCGACCTTTACCTGCTACTGCAGAACACCTTTCGTGTGGCCGACTGTGTATTTGACTCAAGTCTAAGTATGAGGTCCAGTCTCTGTAGAATGTACATGATTATCAGCAAAAGCGAATGGATATTCAATATTTCAATCCAGACGAAATGTCCCGACTGGAAATATTATTGGCAATCAGGAACGTGGATAGAGGTATCCGATTGGGGGGGGGGGGGTAGGATAGTGAGTTTCAATCTAGGGGAGGGACCGCGAGAGGGACCCCCAGTTGGAAATTTACTACCGAGAAAAATTTTAAAATGAAGCCATGCAAGGAGGCATAACGTCGATTCTTGTTAGGGCTGTCACGATTTTTAAATTTAGGAATCGATTAATCGCCGCAAATAATCGATAATAATCGATTAATCGTACCTAGATGACCCCCACCCATCTCCCTCTCTTTGAAGTCGATAAAAATGAAGTTCAAGTCAGCTGACCGACCTCAAGTAAACAACGAAGACGATCAACTTTTAGGTACATTCAAAGCTTTGATGTTCTGAACTTTTGAACCGTCAGTGTAATAATCAAGACCGGTCGACAGTTGCGATCTTCGCAACTGCCGACCGGTCTTGATTATTACACCGACGGTTCAAAGATTCAGAACATCAAAGCTTTGATGAATGTACCTGGAAGACAAATGCTTCCAACGGCTTCTTGGGGTTTAACATCAATGTTCTTAACTCAATACCTTTAGAAACAATAGTTTTTTCATCAAATTTTCTTTTAATTATTAAAAATCTAAAACGGGATACAATTTACCGATTATTCGACAACGAAAAATACTAATCGATTTCGCCGTGACCGATAAACAATCGATTAATCGATTGATCGTGACAGCCCAAATTCTTGTAACTGAAATACCAACACATTTATGATAGAATTATCAGGTTATTATTATTTGGTATTATTCTGGGAATTGAATATGTGCTAAACAAATCCTCAAGCTTAGAACTTTGAGCAATTCACCCCCTCCTAACATTAAATCAGATCTTGTGCAGGAATGATCAATTTTTGATGTTTCATCATTTTGTAACTGTGAATGATGGAATTAACTCAGGATAACGATTTTACACGATGTAATTTTCTTGAAGAGCATTTTAAGGATTTTTTTTTATTACGATAAGTAAACATACTATAGAAATCTCGTACCGATTGACATCATGCATGCTTATGAAGCTCGATATTGCGTGCACTGTAGTTGTAAATAATAACAGTTAGAATTTTTGCCGATTTGAAACCGAGTTGGGATTTTGAGAAGTAAAGGAGATATCAACATCACCAAAGAAGCTCTAAAATCCAGACAGATGAAATTTCCAGTTACTCATGACTTGCCCTCCGAATTTCCAACTCTAGGGAATTTTGGCCAGGATTGGGGGGGGGGGGAGGGGTTGACACTATCCTGTTGTCATGTCCCTGTTGGCAATAGAGTTGGGTGTTCCAGCCCTTCGCCGCTCTTATTACGCCCCAGGCCAAACCAAGAATGAGCTAATGGCCACGCCGTTCATGTTTGGACAGAGACTTAATCGGATCATTTGATATATGTCGCTTTCAAAATAAAACAAATAATCCTATGATAAGCTTTATTCCATACTCAAGGACATTTTTAAATTAGAAATACATGTCTGTCACTATGAGTATGTGAGTAAAAGTTTCAACAACATCTTTCAGTAAGTTTGGGGGGGGGGGGGGGGATTTTTTGAAGTATGGTTTTATTAATTTTTGGTAAAGAAAACCCCCACGAAACCGAATATAACAGGAGTATGGAAACAACACGTACAGTACGGAGCCGTGGATCGTCACTTTCCACGAAAATGCAATACAGTACGTGGAGAGTGGATTGTAACTAAAACATCCGGGGAGTGGAGTTATCGCCCAAAGTATCACTTTCTAATGCTATACATATGGACAAAAACACAAGCAATGTTTCAGTCAATGGACCTCTGGGTTTAACCCGGAGGTCCATTGGCTGGAACTTTGCTTGTAATAGTTATGCTTTGCAACAAATTTGCAATTATTGCTAGGGTGGAATCTCCACTCTGCGGGCGATGTAATGATAATACACTCCCCACGTACTGTATTTCCACGCAAACAGTGATATTGGATTCCAAACACTAATTGCGGGCATAATCATCAAAAGTTCAGTTAATGGAGCACCGGGTACAACGTGGCGATCCATTAATTAAAATTTTCCTGCTGATGATTTTTATTATCTGGAAAACACATGAGTGGACATTTCTGTTCACGCGTGGATTCCGACCAGGCTACGGCGACTGTGCTATACATCATACGAGCAGTTGCCGGGAAACCCCACGCCAAACATTATTTTCACGTGCCATGATCTACCGGACGAATCGTTTCCACTGGCTTACTGGCATTGCACTTGTGAGCTCATTGCAATGGGGTGTCGTGAACTATGTTTTAGGAGCGAAAATTAAAAATATAATAAATTTTTAATGTCGAGTTTTGTGAAGGCAACGGATCGGTCATAGCTGAAATATTTTGGTGACTAACTTGCCTGATGATGTTGATGCAATCACTGAACTTGAATATGTTCTGTGGCAAACAGTTATTATCACTACCTTACTTGCCCGATTCAGTGCGGCCGTCGTGTACTGGTCACTTTCCACGGGTGGGCAATATTTCCACGGACGTACTAAAATTAGATTCCAAACAATAATTATGGGAATAATCATCAAAAATTTAATTAAAGAAGCATCGGGTACCACCCGGTGCTCCCGCCATCGCTATCATCTCCGAAGTGGCAGACTATACTTGCCCGAACATACAACACCACTGCACCCTCGGGGAGAGGTAGTACCTGTGTGAGAGGACCCAACCTCTCACACTGATCCTCACCCGAGGGATCAGCCAACATCAGTCGACGAAGTCAACCCAGCACCCGTGACACCCTAGCCAGGCACAACTGCCGACTACACGAACCTTTTCCGCCTTCAACACGCCTAGCCATGAAACTAACAGATCATAATCAGTCACTGAGGGTTGAAAGGGGCTTGCCCCACAGCGTCCCTGCGCGCCTTCGGCGCGCTAAAACCATTCCGTCCACAACCCGGTGCTTCATTAATTAAAATTCTGCTGATGACAATTGTTATTACCTGGTAAACGCATGCGTTATTTATTTATTAAGGTTTAACGACACTTTAACAGTCAAGGTCATATCGTGTCGGTGATAGTTTTACGGGAGGAGGAAGCCGGAGTACCCTGAGAAAACCACCGAGCAACGACGAGTAGTTGCCAGCTCCCCAACATCGAAACTCCGCACTGCAGCGCAGGCAAGGTTAAACTGGTTGAAGACATGCGCACCATCGACGTGCAGTACGCCTTAATGCACGGCGCCATCGTGCCCACATGTGGACAATAGGGTTAAGTGCTTTGCCCAAGGACACAGCGCGGGAGTCCGAATCGATCGGTCAGACGGTCACCCATCGAAGGACTAACCGGACTTGACGCTGCTTAACTTTGGTGATCTGACGACAACTGGTTACCATGGTTCCATGCAAGAAAATTGTCGGACTTGGAGGTGGACATATTAACCCCTGGAACCCGGGCGACCGCTTTTCCGACCGGGAACATGATACCTCATAAGGTCATTAAATAGGACGGCTGTTCAACAAAAGTATGGGGTAGTCCAATCAATATTTTCCACGTACAGCCTCGATGCTGCACGTTGAAAATATTGATTGGTCTTCCCCAAATAATGAATATGGACTCTTCTAATTGCTGCCATTAAACTGGCATGGAAGATACCACCAGAGCCCAAAGGGTTAAAGTTATCTAATGCTGTATAGATTTGGATTTGATTTCCTTTGAACTATAGACACAGCCTTAGCACATGCTTTCAGGTCCTTTGGATGCAGATATCCGTCTTCAACTTGCTTCAGTTCTGTTCTTATCAGCATGGAAGGTGTCTGTGGAATATCCCCAGCCGCCTGTCTCTTTACATTGATTCTGAGATGCTGTTTTGCAATTTTTCTTTCATCTGGTTGATGGTTGTGCTCACTTCGGACATGTGCGATACTGGTACTTGGTGATTATGTCCTTATTCTGGCTGGACACGTCTTATTCGTGCACCACCATGGTATATCACCATATTTGAAATCCCTCTCTAAACGGAATATATATCCCTGTTAACACAAGCATTTTGTACCCCTATTTGTCTCCAATAGCCGAACGTCCATACGTGTCGGTGGAAAGCGATGGTTAAACTGATTTTAAGTGGGAATAGTGTTAACAGTATCAACAAAAAGGATTGGATAACAGCACTTAGATTATATCCTTTCCTTGAAATACGTTTACAATTACAAATTATGACATGTTTACAAGTAGTTACATGAATTTATATGTAATGGCGAAACAAAACGTATGTATATATTGAAACAATTGTGTGTATGTACAAAGTTAGAGAAGAAAGCTGATGGGTACTCAACTTTGCAAGAGACAGAACAAAGAAGTTTGTGTGGGAAGTACCTGGAAGACAAATGCTTCTAACGGCTTCTTGGGGTTTAACATCGATGTTCTTAACTCATTACCTTTAGAAACAATAGTTTTTTCATCAAATTTCTTTTAATTATTAAACATCTAAAACGGGATACAATTTACCGATTATTCGACAACGAAAAATACTAATCGATTTCGCCGTGACCGACCAACAATCGATTAATCGATTGATCGTGACAGCCCTAGTTTTGTTGACACTTTTTGAAACATTTTTTTTACTGCTCAGTTTGTAAATTATGCGGACGGATGCGGTCGATTCGTTAAGTTCAGGGTTAAACCATTTATTCAAGAGTGCTTAAACATTTTTATTGAATTTTTTTGTCATTTATTCTTCACATCAACAGCTAGTGCTGGGCGTCTTGTCGGAGCAAACTTCTCGATCTCATTCATTAGCTTTGGGTTTCATATACGGTTAAGGGTTCATAATGTTTGGTTTAAAAAGACACGCCATGGCAATGATAGTAATTCAGAAAGAGAGGTGGCCTATTGTCTTCAGTTTGCGTAAGGCTGAACGTTAACCTCACACCTGGTCAAAAACCACATCACTTCTCAAAAAGCTTTCCATCAGTTTATTACATAACATCATTGAACATGTTCTCACGAGTATTTGTGTATGTTTGCGATACATAAAAATACATGTGTTACATAAAAAGTCAGATCTGGATGGAAATACACGCGGTGAACTCAGAATAACTGACGTTTTATTGTTTTTTTAATTGTTGTAATTTTCTGTTTTATGGACAACATATTTCAGTTATAAAGAGTAAGAATCCTGTTAGGATTATCCTCATTTTAATTGTCAGTAACTAAAGTCTCTAAACAACGGATTAAGAGTATACCATCTTGAAATTCCTTATTTCTTCCTCCTGTGGTCGTGAACCATTTATATATCTATGTAGAATTGTGCGTGTAAAGCGGTATTGAAGGAGAGTTGTCTGTCTATCATGACCCGGATATCACAGATTACACCATCGTGTCGCTACAAAACCAAAACAGTTACATCACCAAAATCTGGGGGATAATGGCAATTATTATATACTTTATAAATAACTACATTTCTATTGGATTGATCTTATACACGTGACTGGCACACAAAAATCTATGTAAACCAGTTTTTCAGTGAATATCAACTTTCTAAATATAGCTTTTGGAAATCCCCTCTCTAGTTCTATTTCAATCGACGTGCATGCGCGGTCAACCTGACTTTCGTCTTATTTTTATGTTATTCTAAAGATGATAACTATTTTATTGTTAAATAAAAGTATTTCTTGTTGATATAATTGAATTTTTAATTGACAAATAGAAGATTGCTTTTTTGGGGATGGTGTATACAATAAAACAGTTATGAACTTTTGTGGTGGTAAATATGATGTGCTATTAACCTAAAAAACTTATATTGACTTCGTCTAACGCATCGGTCAATAAAAGTTTTTAGTTTCATATCATATCACATTCACCACCACAACAGTTCATAATTGTATACTATATAGCAGGACTGTTTAAGGCACCGACATCATCTGCGACAAGGTGAGGAGTTAATATTTACTGCACAGCAGGACTGTTTAGGTTACCGACTTCATCTGCGACAAGATGAGGCATTAATATTTGTTGTACAGCAGGACTTTACAGGTTACCGACTTCATCTGCGACAAGGTGAGGGCTATTATTTACTGTACAGCAGGACTGTTTATGTTACCGACTTCATCTTCGACAAGGTGAGGTGTTAATATTTACTGTACACACAGGACTGTTTAGGTTACCGACGTCTGTTTAGGTCAAAGTGAGGCGTTAATATTTGCTGTACAACAGGACTGTTTAGGTTACCGACGTCATCTGCGACAAGGCGAGGCGTTAATATTTGCTGTACAATAGGACTGTTTAGGTTACCGACGTCATCTACGACAAGGTGAGACGTTAAAATTTACCGTACAGCAGAACTGTTACCGACTTCATCTGCGACAAGGTGAGGCGTTTATATTGACTATACAGCAGGATTGTTTAGGTTACCGACGTCATCTACGGCAAGGTGAGGCGTTAATATTTACTGTACAGCAGGACTGTTTAGGTTACCGACGTCATCTACGACATGGCGAGGCGTTAATATTTGCTCTACGGCAGAACTGTTTAAGTTACCGACGTCATCTGCGACAAGGTGGGGCCTTAATATTTACTGTATAGCAGGACTGTTTTTTTTTAAATTAACCCTTTCATACTTCTGGACGTCGTATGATGCACGAAATCAAAGAGTGCGTTGATACTTTGTGGTCATTTGTTTTGATATTATTTTTCGATTTTTTTAGAGTTATATCCTCAATTCCTATTTTCTCCCGAATAGTGCTCAGTAACAACCATTATGCCAAATGTTATCGCAGCTTGAAGTTGAAATACTAACATAACCCTGCTGTCAAGACTTCTTAACTGATAGAGTGCTGGACGCCACTATCAGGGCATTCAAAAAATGAGGATACCAGAGCAAAAGCCAACACTTTCCTTGCTTAAATTTCATATTCAGTCAAACACAAATAATATTTTGTTTATATAAATTTGTTTTATTACAAATTATTGGTGAGTGCCTGTGTGCACTCTCCAATAATTTGCAATAAAACCATTTGTGAATAACAAATTCAGGCCACGAATAATAATCTTGCCCTCAATCAGATAATCACTAAAGTGAAAAATATCTTGTTTTATACCATGATAACCTATTCTACCATGTATAAAAAGCCTATGACATAAATTTTAGCTTTACACACCAACGGAGGTGAACACGTCAGTAATGGGATTTCAGTAGTTAAATTTTACACCTACAGTAGAACTACATCCAAGTTGACCTTTGGTGACGTCGACCTGAATGCAAACTTGTCTAAATTTATCGCACGTCGCCTCGCGAAGAGTGAAATGAAAGTGGCAATTACTTATTACGTTTATAAATGGATTTACCTGATAAGATGCGAAAAATTAACAAACATGCTTTGTCTCATGTTAATAAAGCATCCATAACTCGAAATAGTATGTTATTATGTTATTAACACGAAAAAGGCTCCGCTTCTTTTTCTATTTCGCTTCGGCGCTAAAATTGACCTCGAAAGTGCCGCCCACCGATGCTCATATAAACATAAACAGATTCCCACGTATGAAAGTCTGCTGTTCAAGTAAAATCGAGAAAAAATAATAGGCACTCTTAATAATCTGACGATCATGGTATAAATAAAATATACCCAAAGTACCTTTGTGTACCAAATGTTCATCACTCGTGTTGAACATTTGCTTCACCAAGCTACAATGGGTATATTCTATATACAAGTACTTTCCGACGTTTGACGTCGCATTTTGACAAACGTTGAATAAACTGAATTCCCAATGACGATTGGTACGTCAGCATAATTAAAGTATCAAAGGGTTAATCGTTCTGCTTCTACGCTCCTGAATCTTCTCTATTCAGCAAACAGCGGCTTCCTCCACCCCTACTCCCATACACTCACACACACTCCCCATAGTTCTAAATTAGTTTGTCACTCCGTTTTATTTACAGTCTATACATTCCTTGCTTCTCCAACAGTTACCCGTCGTTACTCTGTGGTTCCCTCCGGGTACATCCGCTTCCTCTACGTAAACATGGCCAACAAATTTCATCATTGGAAGAGACTTACAGGAAGGGTAACGGTCAGGACGACCCGCGTTGTGTCCTTGGGCAAGGCACTTTATCCCGGTTGCCTACATGGGGGCACGATGACGCCGTGTACTAAGGTGTACTGCATGTCGATAGTGAACATGTCTCCAACCGCTGTAACTCTGCTTGAGCGGAGCTTGAACAGCGTTAGTATGTTGAGGAGCTGACAGTTGCTCGTCGATGCTCCGTGGTTCTCTCCGGGTACCCCGGCTTCCTCCACCCGCAAAACTGTCACGGTCACGATTAGCCACTGTGCATAAGTAGGTGACCTTAAACACCAATAATAAATAAATAAATAAATAAATAAATAAATAAATAAATAAATAATTAAATAAATAAATAAATAAATAAATAAATACAGGAAAGTTAACGCCCTTAATTCTGTAAAGTTTTCATTAAATTTAATACGGAGGTTATGGAAATTTCAAATAAAAATAAAAAAGTTCGAAATGTTAGCAACGTTGTATCATAGTGCTATCACTAGGCTAAAATCTGGTAAAGCGGTAGGAATAGATGGTGTTAAAAACGAAATATTAAAATCCGTTAAGACTTTTATTTCACCTGCCCGTACAAAACTTTTCAATCTGATTATGCGCCACGGTCCGTTTCCTGCAAAGTGGTCTGAGGGATATATCCCAAAGGTTGCTAACGCAGATAAACCTGATCAGTTTCGTGAGATAACAATTACCAACAATATCGTCAAGTTATATATCAGTATACTGACAGAGAGGCTTTCTGAATACCCACTGGTTAAGGGTTCACCGAATGTTTACCAAGCTGGATTTAAACGAGACTATAAAACGTCACATCACATTGTTGTAATTAAAAGCCTGGTTAATAAGGCTTTTAATCAAAACAATAGGCTATAGGCATGTTTTGTCGACTTTAACAAAGCATTCGATAGGGTTTGGAGGGAAGGATTGTTCCCCAAGCTTCTTGAGAAAGGGGTAGGTGGCAATTATTACAGGTCGATCAAGGCAATGTTTACCTACAATACGTTGTATGTAAAAGCAGGAAACAACTTGTCTGAAGAATTTTGTAACTCGGTAGGAATAATGCAAGGGAATAATTTGAGTCCGCTTTTATTTAATTTATTTATTGAAGATATTCCGACAGCCATAAGTAATAATGACAACAATTTTCCTTTTATAAAAAAATGTTAAGGTGTCGTGTTTACACTATGCGGATGACTTGGTATTCTTTTCCACCACAGAGCTTGGACTACAAAAATCAATTGACTCGTTGTCCGACTACTGTGATAAGTGGCGACTCACAGTGAAGCAACAGAAAACCAAGGTCTTGATATTTAATAAAGCGGGAAGGAAGATCATTTGTAATTTTTCATTGGGGGGATCGCAATTGCAAAATGTATCATCCTACACCTACTTACAGTACGTGGAGAGTGGATTGTGACTAAATCTCCCGCGGGGTGGAGTTATCACCCAAGCTATAACTTTCAAATTTTGTACATATCGACAAAAAACACAAGCAATGCTTCAGCCAATGGACCTCCGGGTTTAGCCCGGAGGTCCATTGGCTGAAACGTTGCCTGTGCTGTTTATACTTTGCAACAAATTTGCAATTATTGCTTGGGTGGAATCTCCACTCAGCGGGTGATTTAGTGATAATACACTCTCCACGTACTGTAGGTGTCGTTTTGTCAGCCTCGGCAACATTTTCAAATCCCGTCTTTAATCTGCGAGCAAGGGCACTGAAAGCTTACTTTAAACTATAGAGAATATTTACATCGATATCTTATGAAAATATGAAAGTAAGAGAAACATTATTTGACTCCCTGGTGAAACCTATACTTTTTATATGGTTGTGAGGCTTGGGTAGATTACTCAATGAGGAATGGTCATCAACAGATTGAATCACTCCATCTGAAATTCTGTAAACGTATCCTGCAGGTTCACTCCAAATCTTAAAACATCGCTGTTTCGCAGAGTTGGGGCGGTTCCCTTTATCTGTCGATGTAAAGGCCGCATTAGTTAATAATTGACTTAAGGCTAAAATTAACCGAGCTAATCCTTTATTGACACTTGCATATTCCGAATTGGAAACAACAGATCACTCATCCGTCACAGTGATAGAAACGATATTATCGCAGTGCGGGTTCCGATATGTGTGGCTTGATCCAACAACAGCCCCACCCCACTTCGGGAAAGTTCTAAAACAGCGTCTTCGAGACATGTATGGCCAATCATGGAAGTATGGTAGCGATGATAAAAAATAATCTTCTAATCGCAGATTAGAGTTCTGTCACTCCGTAAAACACGTTTATGCACGGAACTTTGTATTGAAATGCCTCCGGCAGAGCAGAGCAAGTTTGTCACACAATTTAAAATAGGAGCCCACCAATTAGAAATTGAAAGAGGCCGCTACCATAAGCCCTCTCCGGTCCCGCGTGAACAGAAATATTGTACACAATTAAGAATTGAATGCAATTTTTATGATCTTTATTGGAGTATGAACGTGTGGGAGTGGGTACAAATTATGTATGAATCCCTTCGGGATTCATACATAAATTGTACCCATTCCCACACGTTCTTGTACCCATTCCCACACGTTCGTATTCCAATAAAGATTATAAAAATTGCATTCAATTCTTATAATTACATTCCGTAACTGTTTAAACTACTTTTACCAAACAACAAAGCAGAAAGACGAAATAAAACATGCACGAACGAACGAGGCGAAAAACCACCCTCACACAAAATACAAAGCGCACAACTCTGAATTTTAATTTTCACAACTTTAGAAATGGATACGAGTATTTTAGTAACGGGCTTTATGCCACGGTTGGGAAATGTCACCAAAGAAACAGCAGCGGAGTTGATCACTGCGAGAGGCGCTAAAAGTTAAAAACCCGCCCAAACACCGCCCGAATTACATTCTGTCAACTGCGCTCTACCGTAAATGCGGGTCAAAGTTCGACCAAATGTATTCATTGGAAAATTAATTACATTTGGTCCTGACGTTTTCACCCAGCTGACCAATGGGAATTCAGTATTTGGACCCAAAACGTATAACTACATTAACAATGTAATTTTTGCAATATGAACAAAGTGGAGGATGAAATGCACGCTTTCTTTGATTGTTCTCACCTTTCCACACAGCGTAATAAGCTTGCTCTGGTGGCACGTGGAAAGTTCATAAATTTTTGCAACCTTCCGCTGATGGACAGGTTATATTTATTGTTTGAGTCGCACGATCGAGATGTAATACTAGCACTTGGATCTTACCTGGCAGAAGCAGCACAACAGCGAAAGTGTTAATATGCCTCTATTTGTATACGGAATCAGTTAATCCTTCACGTGCGAAGCTCTCGCTGCTTGAATTAATCATGTTCTGTCCTCGAATCAAGTCATGACTGTTGTCGGTGGTCGTGGCTTGATGGGCTACCAGGCTCAGATATCTGTGAATATACATTTCTGAGAATCTTATCCCATCAGCCTGCGACTGGTGACAATGAACACTTCGTTAAGACATGGCAAGACAATTGAAGTCATTGAGGTGTGTACGCTATGTGCTGACAATGTAGATCTCGTTGGATTGAATTGTTTTCCCATGTTTTTAATCGAGTACCGTAGCGCTGAAATCACAGAAGTCATCCGCTCATCCAATCCATGTGTTTCATCAGCGAAGAAAGTTTGTGTGATCTGTGTTTTCGCACTTTGTGGATGATTTGTCACTTGATTCGTGTCTCCACTAGGCCATGTCAGTATACTATCTGCTGTGTGTGTGGGTAGGGGTGGGAGTAGAGGGGTTATGATTTATGAGGCGAGTGTGTGTTGTTGGGGGGAGGGGGAATTGGGGGGGGGGGGTGAGGAGTGAGTGGTGATACTTTCTTCTCTTTAATTACTTTCCATGTATCATTTTTGTATATTATCTCTCTCTCTCTTTATTATGTAAATGCCATACCGTTTAAACTAATGGCTGTGCAATAAAGTATTATTATCACAGGAGTGACGCAACAGATGAGATTAGTGTGTTTAATCTGTTTACTCATATAATATGTGTCGCATGGTTAACCCATTGCTTATTTTAATGTAGTAGTAGAAGTAAATTATTTTATTATATTAGATGTCACGTGACATTCCCGCGTTCTGATTGGTTGAACAGAAACACCATATTTTCCGATAGTTCGTCAGCGAAATCGCACAGACCTACTATCATTTTTGAAAAAAGAATAGTGCACGGTAATAGTGCACGGTTATAAATAGTAACATTCGAATTCGCTTAGAAAATTCCATTGAAGCGTAAATACTTTACAAGACATCTCGTCCCATATACATTATTACATTTAGTTTGGAGAAATAAAAATATGTGTATCACAAGTGATGTTTGTAGTAGTGTTGGGGGCGGGGAGGGGTTAACGGAATAATGGTATTGTGTTTCTTGGGGTTTTGGTTCTCTACCTCTCTATCCCAGAACTATGAGTGGCAGAATTAACTTAGTTTACCTGTTTAAACCCTGAACCATTTTCTTTTCTTTTTGGCTGTGAATAAGAATATTATCTTGCATATATGACCGATGAAGAACCCCCCTCCCCCCAACAAACACACACACATCTAATATAATAAATATAGCATGACTTTTCGTTGACTATGCCAAAATTGTGGTCCTCGAGGAGAGAATAGTCCCTCCGCTACGCGTCGGACTATCCTCTCCTCAAGGACCACTATTTTGGCATAGTCAACTCAAAGCCATGCTATATTTATTAAATAGCGTCACGTTCCTATACCACTTTACAGAAAAAATACATTACATTGATACAGATGAGTAAAGTAGCATGAAACCCAGCCGTGAAGGCTTATGAGACACTTGAAAAACGATATAAATTTCTATGTATAATATGTACATAATTTTTCAAAATCATTCGCCTACACAAAACCACCCAACCCCTCCACGCACTCCTCTCCCACCCAACACCACGACCATTCGGAAGCACAACGGCATATTAACTGGTAGAGTGCTGGAAGCCACAAAATGGAC
This sequence comes from Pictodentalium vernedei, assembly GCA_031216915.1. Classification (NCBI taxonomy): domain Eukaryota; kingdom Metazoa; phylum Mollusca; class Scaphopoda; order Dentaliida; family Dentaliidae; genus Pictodentalium; species Pictodentalium vernedei. The sequence goes on from CM062288.1 coordinate 38,549,898, forward strand.
TTTACTAAAAAACACTGGTAATGGGCCTATCTATTATTTTACACTGAAGATAGTTTCCGAACCTTTTCAAGCGAATACAATTGTTTGTGTGTTTTATGTATGCCATACCTTTTCATTCTTGGTCGTGCAATAAACGTTATCTAGATGTGCCTTTCATTTGACAAATACCAGGCTTTTTCCTTTAGCGTAATATACAAATACAGAAGCTCGATTTTTACAATTTTTCTCCAATGAGTTTTAACGTTTGATTATTATTCTATGTAGGGACATGGCTAGAGGTTTCCGATTGGGGGGTGTAGTGTTGTGAATTTCCAACTAGGGGGAGGAACCGGGAGGGGGAAACACCCCTCCCGCTCCCTCACCCTAGTTGAAAATCACTACTGAGAAAGATTTTGAACATGAAGCCATGAAAGGGAGCATAAAATTGATTCTAGTAACTGAAATGCCAACACATTTATGATAGAATTATCAGGTTATTATTATTTGGTATTATTCTGGGAATTGAATATGTTCTAAACAAATGCTCAAGCTGAGGACTTTGAGCAATTCACACTGTCCTAACATTAAATCAGATCTTATGCAGGAATGATCAATTTTCGATGTTTCATCATTTTGTAACTTTACTCAGGGTAAAGATTTTACGCGATGTGCTTTTCTTGAAGTGCATTTCGAGGCTTTTTTATTACGATAAGTAAACGTACTATAAAAATCTCGTACCGACTGACATCACGCATACTTATATGACGCTCGATATTGCGTACACTGTAGTTGTAAATAGTAACAGTTAGAATTTTTGTCGATTTGAAACCAAGTTGGAAGTTTGGGAAGTAAAGGACATCAGCATCACCAAAGAAGCTCTAAAATTCAGACAGATGGAATTTTCAACTACTCATGACTCGTCCTCCGAATTTCCAACTATAGGAAATTTAGGCCAGGATGGCCTGTTACTTTTTTCTGTCCGTTATATCAACCGTGTGCGCATCGTGACATGTAATATGGACATTTTATTTAATGCTCAGGCATCAATTCACGCTGAAAAATTAAGTCATATTCCCCTGTCGGTCGGCAAAACGAAATATCAAAATGATATTTAGAAATCGATATTTCATCGTAGGTTCGGATGACGAATCACATGTACTTTAAACGAGTCAGCACATCAGTAATGAATTCCAGAGTCCCAAATACAAACGAATTCGAATAATTGATAGTGACAGTGACTAAATCAATTCATTAAATCAGCGGTTTCAAAGTCTGACTTTCTCATTCACCTTCCAGCGAAAAGCCGAAATCACTTTCAAATTTCTTCAGTTCAACTTCACACGTCTTCAGTGCATTGAGTTCAAAAAAAAATAAAATGACGTGTCTTGTTTTTGTAAATAAGAAAGTGGTGTTTTTTGTTATTGTTCTATTTCTTCGAAACACATTGCGATTATTTCAATTCGCCAGCCTTGGTAAATCGTAAAGTTAGGGGAGAATTAAGACGGGACTACTTTTTGTGCGGATATTCACACATTCCAATGGTTGGAGTTTGGTTGTTGTAATTTTTGTATGGACGCCGGTTCGGCACATAAATTTTGCGCCTTAATGGCAAATAAAGGCCACAAATTGGAGAGTTTGTAGTCGTAGAGCATTAAATAAAAAGAAAATTCACGAAAATTTGATGAATACCGAAAATATCTCGTTCGTGGCTACAAGAAATATGAGGATCTTCACTCGCGACTGCGTCGCTCGTGAAGATCCTCATATTTCTTTGTAGCCACGAACGAGATATTTTCGGTATTCATCAAATTTTCGTGAATATCCTCTATATTCTTTCCATTAATATAAAACTCCAGGAGGTAAGAATTGTTAATTTTTTTCAATGGGAGAATAAAATCTTACAAATTACTGTAAAATCACATTCGCTAACACAAATGGCCAAAGTGGACGGTTATTTCGTTGCTTTCAAACAAGCCAGATTTCCTTTCGTAACTTTTAATAAACGATAACAGCAGACAGCTTATTATTACCTCTTTTGCGGGCGTTCCGAGCACATTAACGATGTTTTACCGGGCGTTGGAACCTCGCAATGCTCAACAAGTACAAGTCATGTGACGTGTTGGGCCGTTATTGACTATAACAGCTCAACAAGTCAATAACAGCCCGACACGTCTAAATATAGACAATGACGTCACATCTCTCAGCCGATCAACAATATTTCCCCCAGATTTCCATTTGGATTGAAATTCAGTTCGGATTTTTTTAATTTGTAAACACAATTAACACATTTTTTTCAAGTGTTTCCCTTTGTGTCACGGATAGATAATGTATCAAATATAGAAAGCGATGCACACAAAGTAAGTGATGGCATCTTTGATGAATAAACTCCTTGCCTAAAGTTCGCATTTCGAAGATATATTTCATCATCTAACTTTCCAAATTTCGCCGTAGACTGATCAGACGATAGTCATGTTTGTTTGTCGACAAATCAGACGACAGTGTCGCTGTTGTTTTAATTCTAAAACGTCAAACTCCATTTATTTATCTTATTTCACATATAATTTAATTGTAATGTACCCGATGTACGAAAGTGGCAATAATAGAAATCACATGATTTTGAAGGGCATTACAGTGTATCAATGGCTCAACACAAATGGTTAATCGTCGCGGGCCGCTAATAAACTCTTGGGCTGTTAACCATTTCTGTTGAGCCGTTAATACACTGTAATGCCCTTCAAAATGATGTTATTGTTATATTAACAATAACAAAAAGGACACTTCGCTTTATTTTCTCCTGGTGTTATAGGTCTCTTCGAAGTAATTACATGCTTCTAAATTGGATCTTCCTCACCCGTCTAATAATTTAACGAGAGATAACTTTATAGAAAGTCGAATTTCATGTCGAGATAAGCCAGGGATGGCTCTTCTACATTATATAACCGTAGTGGTTGAATGTATCGTTAAACCCCAATGTTAGTGCAAATGACAGACAGGGACGTGGCTAGACGTTTCAGATTGGGGAGGGTGTAGAGTACTTAATTTCCAACTGGGGAGGGATCGGGAGGGGGAAACCACCCTCCCGGTACCTCCCCTAGTTGGAAATTCACTACTGAGAAAGATTTTGAAAATGAAACCATGGAAGGGGGCATAAAATTGATTGTGGTAACTGAAATGCCAACATATGATAGAATTATCAGGTTGTTATTATTGTTTGGTATTCTTCTGAGAACTGAACATATGCTAAAAAATGCTCAAACTTAGAACATTAACTGAATCGTTGCTCGAACTACCTGCCCATTTTCAGGGAATTTGAGAATTGGCAAGGTGGGAAATCCACTTGGTAAGTGTTCGGTGAAAATCAACCCTCTACGTACCATGTATACAATGTTATAACATGGCTTCCGTCAATAAACGGGACATTTTCATTTATCTGTAACTACTTTATTGAACATTGCACTAACAAGATTTCTGTAGACGTTACACGTTCATCAAAATTTAATCGCGCTTTTCAGTAAACACAGACTGTTCGTGAACCATTAACACGGCTAGATTCCAACTAATTGTGACTCTGGGTATATCAGTACTCTCGACACCGTGTGTGGTCAGCACAAAAACAAAAATCGATCGTTCTCTATTTACGCTTTTGTTCGGAATATTTCTGCTTTGAAATCGTGTAACTCGCCTTGAAACATTCGCGAATCACGTGTAGGGCCCTGCGAATCACACGTTTTCGATTCGAATCGAATCTCGAACCGAATCACGTCTATATTCGAAATCGCGTTCGAATCCGGAAATCCATTTGAATATAAATCGGTGGTTTCACTTTATTGAATCCATTTTTTAAAGAATATTTTATTCGCTTGAAAAGGTTCGGTAAAAGGCGAATGCCTATATAAATACCCCACCGTTACATATGTACACAGAACGACACACGCGTGTGAATGGGTTAATCGATATGGCACGAGTGCCAGCGCGGAAGGATAAAACGAGAGGCCACAGGCCTCGAGTTTTATCCTTCCGCGATGGCACAAGTGCCATATCGATTAACCCATTCACACAAGCTTGTCGTTCTGTGTTTATTACACGCCTTCACGTCTATAAAAAATATTCGAAGGACACTCAGCAATTCATTTGACAACTATCAACAAAAAGAACACATTTAACACCAGCGAAATTTGCCAAGGGGACCCGTGTTTTTGTTTCGTCCCCCGAGTTCCAATGTTTTATATGTGCCTACTGGCACATAGAACACATTGGAACACAGGGGATGATTTTCAGCTATAACTAACGATTCAAACTGTACTTGCGTTGCACGATTAAAAGAAAACTCCAGTGAAATCTAAAAACTGTCCGCCAACGATTTCCGTTCCGCACATATGTGCGGTACAGATTTTCATTTTTCGCACGGTTTAGTGTTGCTGTAGATGTGGATTACATAGAACAGACGTGTTATAAAATCCGTGGTGCATGAGTACATACATTGCATGAGTGACGTCACAGTGCATTGCCTAGTGAATGTAGTGCAGAAGAGTTTACGACTATATATACAGATTACCATGATAATGTGCATGTCCCGTGGTTTCTATCGGATTCGAGACGGTGTCCAGAATGGGATCTCAACGAGCCGGCTTTGCCGGCGAGTTGTGATCCCATTTTTGGACACCACCGAGAATCTGATGTGAATCACAGGACATGCACACTATCATGATAATTCGTTTATCTAACAAGTCTGTCACATAAACAGATTAAATCTTAACCCTTTACCCAACGTAACGGTCAAAACCGGTCAACGCTATTCACAAAAATCGCCAGTTAATTTTCATTATTTTTTCATTTTTTTGTCTCCAAAAAATAGGTTACCCCTCGTTGGAACGAACTCGTCGAGCTCGTTCCAATGAGTGGTCATAACCTATGTTTTTGAGACAAAAATTGAAAAAAAATTAGTTATTGAAGAATGTTTTTTGCAAGTGTCGTCTGTTTTTCATGTTAGGTAAAGGGTTACATTATTTTTAAACATTTTTGGGACATAATGTTCGGTCGATCACTGAAACGCACATAGAATGTATCCATGCGTCTGTTATGATCGCCCGTAGCGCTACCGAAAACGAGTCGTCTATATGATACGGAATCAGAATGAGTCGTCTTTCTGATACGGAATAGGAACACATTGTGTGATACGTACCGTTTCTCATGCTTTTCAGGCCAAAATCTATATGATTGTTAGATAAACTTTCTTAATGCGCGAGGTAAACCCACGTACAAGAGAAGTAATGGACTTCGAAGTGTTGGAATATTACGTATCCAATAGTTCTATAGAAATACACCCTGATAAGAAATGTAAGGCTCCATCTTCATTGCGTGTTAACTGCCAATTCCAACTATAATGCCAAAATCGGCGGTATACACACCATGTGTTATTCCAAACATATGATAGTCTATTGGTCCACATGATAGTTCCATTCTCAAGAAAATCTACCTGTTTCCTCAAAAAAATTTTGAACAGCATGGAATATTTTTCAATTCTCTGTGTCAGATATTCTGTCAGTGTCTTTCAAAAGTATTTCAATATCGTTTATTATATACCCAGCACTATTGAACAGTGTATGCCGCTGTATGTGGGGGCGCGGTGGTAACCGGTTCTCGTCAGATCACCGAAGTTAAGCAACGTCGAGCCCGGGTAGTCCTCGGATGGGTGACCGTCTGAGCGATCGATTCAGACTCCCGCGTTGTGTCCTTGGCCAAGGCACTTAACCCCGGTTGTCCACACGGGGGCACGATGACACCGTGTACTGAGGCGTTCTGCACGTCGATGGTGCGCATGTCTTCAAGCAATCTAACCCTGCCTGTGCTGCAGTGAGGAGTTTCGATGTTGGAGAGCTGGCAGTTGTTCAGTGGTTCTCTCCGGGTACTCCGGCTTCCTCCTCCCGTAAAACTGTCACAAACGCGATATGACCTTGGCTGTTAAAGTGTCGTTAAACCTTAATAAATAAATAAATAAATAATGCCACTGTGTACTGGAGTTGGGACAAAATAGGACGTCATGCTCTGAATCTTCATAGGGATGTTCACATGAATATTTTGGATCATTCACGAAGAATCTTTCATATTTGTGCCCATTCAGATCACAACATCTATTTCTTAGTTTATAGTGGACTCTTTCTACCACCTACGGAGTAATACTTTAGAATGATTAGATCATTTCTTTTCAATAGTGTCTTCAGCGAGTCTGTGGACCCATACTGCAAAAAATATAGGTTCTCTTTAGAACCAAAACTGGTTCTAATTTTGTCCCTGAGATGGAACCAGTTCTGTTTAAACAGTATTTATTTCAAATCAAATAAATTTACCAAGATTAGAATTCAATTTTAACAGAATATTATATGAACTGAAGTAGACTCAGCAGTAAACTTGGAGCTTATTCAACGCAGTCGCCAAACATTTTGAAACAAAGGAGATATGAACAGTTGGCATATCGAACCAGTGTTGGTTCTGAAGAGAACCAAAACTGGTTCGATATGCCAACTGTTCATATCTCCTTTGCTTAATAGTGATTTGAGGCAACCTCGTATAAGCTCTAAACTTACGGCTGAGACCCCCTCAATTTATGTTTAATTCTGTTAATATTTAATGTTAATCTTTATAAATTTATTTGATTTGAAATAAATACTGTTCAAACAGAACTGGTTTCATCTCAGGGACAAGATTAGAACCAGTTTTGATTCTAAAGAGAACCTATATTTTTTGCAGTGCATACGATTATGGATCCATTTCCAGTTCATTCCAAAGCTTCACAGCCGAAGACAAAAACGATTCAGCATAGAGTTTAGTTCGGCAATATATTTCACGAAAGTTACTGGAGGGGCGTAAGGAGTAAGAAGTTACTTCGGACACTTGGCATGGGATCAAAGTCGCCAGATAGGGTGGTGCATATCCGGATATTATTCTGTGTATATTGACTATTTTGTGCCGTCTTCTACGTTCTCGTAGTGGCATGAATCCCGTTTCAGCATAGATGCGACCATGACTGGTACCTCTTGGCATACCGCTCATTGTACGAAGAGCACCCAATTGTAAGTCTTCCAATAAATCTAGTTTATTATCCCAGATAATGTCAGCAGAGTCAAAAAGGGGTAAAATGAAATTACCGTACAAAGTTTCAAATGCTGTTCTGGACAATCTAAACTGCGGAGACAGTCCACCATTGGGCTAACTTCGTTGGTAATACAATGTTTTCAACACAGAGTTCCCGAGTAGAATTGCTGCATACAGAACTGTCTACAGTGATTGGGTGAATCCATGTTGTATTTATAGGAAGGGACAGTGATAATTTAATCCAACAGCCCCATTGGGCTGTTGGATTAAATTACTACTGACTACGAACCTAAACATTTCCAGTCGAATCGAATCTCGAATTCAGCTCTTGAACTTTTTTCCGTCTCCACTCATGTTTTGTATGCAATGTCGACTCGTCAACAAAAAGAACGTATTCCAAGTAACTTGGTGACAGGAGAAGACTTTGGGTGGAGGGACTTGATTTTAAGAACATCTCGACGATTCGAACATTTTCAGCGCGACTTGAATCGAATCAAATCGAAGGAACCGAATGGAATTTCTAAATTTCCCAATGCCCTATATCCAACCTTCCTCAGCTATTGGTTGTTGATGATGTTGTTTATTTACTGACCACCGAAATGTTGCGGCAAGATGCAGATGTACTGTGCTGAAACGTCCATTTGCTGCTTGTATGTCCTACAACAAGGCTTGAATTGAAAACTACAATCTTTGTTTAAACGTAAAGGAAGATCTTTAATTTGTACTTCATTTTACTTGTTGGGTTAGTTTGAAACAGCTAATAGTAAAGCCTATTCTTACTAGGGCTGTCACGATTTTTAAATTGAGGAATCGATAAATAGTCGCAAATAATCGATTAATCGTACCTAGATGACCCCCACCCCTCTCCCTCTATTTGAAGTCGATAAAAATGAAGTTCAAGTCAGTTGATCTACCTCAAGTAAACAACGAAGACGATCAACTTTTAGGTACATTCAAAGCTTTGATGTTCTGAACTTTTGAACCGTCAGTGTAATAATCAAGACCGGTCGACAGTTGCGATCTTCGCAACTGCCGACCGGTCTTGATTATTACACTGACGGTTCAAAGATTCAGAACATCAAAGCTTTGATGAATTTACCTGGAAGACAAATGCTTCCAACGGCTTCTTGGGGTTTAACATCGATGTTCTTAATTCAATACCTTTAGAAACAATAGTTTTTTCATCAAATTTTCTTTTAATCATTAAACATCTAAAACGGGATACAATTTACCGATTATTCGACAACGAAAAATACTAATCGATTTCGCCGTGACCGATCAACAATCGATTAATCGATTGATCGTGACAGTCCTAATTCTTACCCCAAAGCGCGCACTCTGTGTGGGATGGCCTCCATTTCCAAAGATTTGTACCGCAGATTTGTGACTTCGAATTTACCGAATACTATGCGGGTGGTCTTTCGCAGAGGGCACATATACTTGGCGTCTCCAACCAATTAGACGTTAGGCTGTGACAGCATCATCCACCACATGCGGTGGCTCAGTGGCTAAGGAATTGGACTTCAAGCCGAAAGGTCCGCGATACGATTTCGACCAGGGGTAACGACTTTGTGTCCTTGGGTAAAACTCTTAATCTTGAATTAACGAGCTGTGGCACAGTGGCTCCGGTGACGTGGCGACAGGGGGTTGTGGGGGTTATGTCACCCCCCCCCCCCCTTCCCAATCCTGGCCAACATTTCCTTTGGAAATTCGGAGGGCAAGTCATGAATAGTTGGAAATTCCATCTATCTGGATTTTAGATGTCTCCTTTACTTCCTAAAATACCAACTCGGTTTCAAATCGGCAAAAATTCTAACTGTTGCTATTTACAACTACAGTGTACGCAATATCGAGATTCATATAAGTATGCATGATGTCAGTCGGTACGAGATTTCTCTAGTACGTTTACTTATCGTAATAAAAAAATCCTCGAAATGCACTTCAAGACAATCACATCGCGTAAAATCGTCACCCTGAGTTAATTCCATCATTCGCAGTTACAAAATGATGAAACATCGAAAATTGATTATTCCTGCATAAGATCTGATTTAATGTTAGGACAGTGTGAATTGTTCAAAGTTCTAAGCTTGAGCATTTGTTTAGCATATATTCAATTCCCAGAATAATACCGAATAATAATAACCTGATAATTATATCATAAATGTGTTGGCATTTCAGTTACTAGAACCAATTTTATGCCCCCTTTCATGGTTTCATTTTCAAAATCTTTCTCAGTAGGGAATTTCCAACTGGGAGGAGGGACCGGGAAGGGGGTTCCCCCTCTCGGTCCCTCCCGAGTCGGAAATTCACTACCCTATACCCCCCGCCCCCCAAACTCTAGCCACGTCACTGGGTGGTTCTTTCTGCTAACGCGTACTGCACGTTGACGGTACACTTGCATTCAACCAATGATAAACCCGCTTGTGTGGAGTCAGTACGTTGGTTAATTTGCCAGTTGCTCGCCGCTGCTCGGTGGTTCTCTCCGAGTATTTCAGCTTCCTCAACCAGTAAAATTGTCCGACGCGAGGTGGTCCTGGGTATCGAAAGTATCGTTAACCCTTTACCCAACGCAGACGATATCAAAATTTATTATTTTAAATATATTTTTTTTTAATTTTTCAAAAAAATTCAACAAAACCATATCATGTGACCCCTCATTGGAACGAGCTCAATGAGCTCGTTCCAATGAGGGATCACATGATATGGTTTTGTTGACATATTTTGAAAAATTTAATTTTTTCAACTGCTCAATTTGCATATTACGCGGGCGGATGCGAGCGATTCGTTAGGTAAAGGGTTAAACACCAATACGAAATCAACCCGAGAATTGGTGGTACGCATATTTGTTAATACACATTTAATACATAATTTTATAGAGATAAGAAAAATGGCGTTCTATTACATTTCTAGTGAAGGATTTAAAAGAAAAAATCTGATCGCTGATAGACACCAGTCCTGGCAGTCTTTCAGCAGAATTATGCCATTGTTCATTTTATTTTCCTAGGTACAACATAGACTTTCACCAGTGTTCTCTTTGATAAACCGACAGAGGACATTGTGGGAAGAATAAGACTCCACGATTAAATTTTCTTTGAGAGAGCTCCATAAGCTCTGCCAAAGAATATCCGTACTTCAAAATCAATTGGGTTAAAATCAACCCAAATCAACTAGGCTGAGTGAATATGAACCCAACTGGGTTCGTAATCAATCCAAATCAACTGGGCTGAGTGAATATGATGAACTCACTTGGGTTCACAATCAACCCACATCAACCTGGGCGGAGTGAATATGAACCCAATTGGGTTCATATTCACTCCACCCTTTTGATTTTGGTTGATTTTTAAATCAACTGATTTTAGAGTATAATTGATTGAATTTCCAATTGCATTAATAGATGTCCTTGCTGCTGAAAACTGTTGATATCAGCTTGCATGGCATTATACAAGTAATTTAAAAAAACAGTATTTATTTTATTTTATTTTTTTTGCAGGTGCACTCCATGCTGTAAGACGTCCTACTTAGCAAAACTATGGTTGATGAACGGATGTTATCTGAGTTAAGTATGATCACATTAAGTTTTGCGGCGCATGCAATTGACATCGAATTGACAGCGGTGATCGGCCCCCGTAGTTCGCTTGTATCGATAAGGCATCTCTCCAGCAGTCCGATGGAAGATTTCTATTGAACGAAGTTGTATTATCGTAGAGCGGAGATATCATTCTAAATTAGATTTCCTGGTTACAAATGCCAATGGACTAAGATGCGCTCACTTCAATAGTTGCACCAGGGGAATATTAAGTTGGATTTTATCCCAACCATTTCGTTTGTATAAACAATTATGAACGAGGATTCTAGAAGTGAACGTGCATTTGGAGTTGAATCCTAACAGTGGTTTGACGGAATGTTTCGACGGGAGATGAGAATTATTCGCTGGAAAATGATTTTTCACTTAAATAATCACAGACGCTGTAAGAGATTGAAGATTTCTATTTAACAAAGGGTCTTTAGAACAAAAAATACTTTATCGAAAATATTTTCATTGCCAGCACATCATGGTTAGCTATACAGAAGACAGTTTGGATGTCCCGATGGACGCGGGGACAACGGCGGGATACGATGTCATTTTGACTGACCGTGACTTGTATGCCGCGTTTAACGGCACAGGGAATTTGACGGTACAGTCTTCAACAGATATAAATATGGACGACCGAACAATATATGATGATATGACTACATTATTTAATTTCGATTGCGAGTTTAATTTAACACTGTGCGGTAATTCCACAAATTCGACAGCTCCTGTTGAATATAAGTTTTGGTCATTAGTTTTGGTTGTGTTTCCATTTCTTACGGTTTTTGGGAATATTCTAGTTGTAATGAGCGTGTACAGAGAACGGAGTTTGAGAACGGTGACAAACTATTTCATCTGTTCCCTTGCCGTCGCAGATATTCTTGTTGCCGTCATTGTTATGCCACCAGCAGTTTATGTCGAGGTAAGTACAAACTTTATTTCTATTTTGCAAATACCGCACTCTAAAATTTGTTGGGTTAAAAATTAACGCAAATCAACTGGATTGAGTGAATATGAACCCAATTGGGTTCATATTCACTCAACCCAGCTGATTTGGGTTGACTTTTAACCCAACTGATCTTAGAGTGTACATATCTGAAGGCAAGTTTTACCAAAAAGTTGTCATAACCCTTTAAAAAATGATATACCAGCTTAAACACCCGTTGATCCGCTGTTTCGATCTCTCACAGGTCTAAAATGTTTCCATGTATATATTGATGGCAACAATAACTACTTCATCATATGCGACTCGACTTTTTGGTGTATCAGTTTTAGTCTCAGATTAAATATTAATTGGCTACCCTTTAACGTTAATTTGCTGAATTAGATCAGGACTGTTTCAAAAGCTACCCACATCACCCGAGTGACGACATTTACATGTAGCATTTGTAGGGGATGGGCGAATAATTATTTAATTCTACATCCCTCCATAGAAATGTGTGTTCAAATTACCACCGATCTTCATGGGTGCCGAAGCATTTCGAATTTAGGGGGTAGGAGGGTGCAGTAATAGACTGTTACCATACACTGATATATACTAAAGGTGGTCCATGTGCCTTAGGTTCGTGGTAGAAATGAAAACCACAAAGCTATGTTTGACTGATGCGCCGCTGCATTGAGTGAATGTACATTTTGGCTCCATATTCATCACATTTATTTGGAACCAAAAAATGTACGCGTACTCGATTTTAAAAGCTGAAGAACAGACAGGTCATTCGAAAGAATCTGCGGTCACATCTCAGTATGTGTACATAACGATCGTTACAACCCGATTCTCTGGAGGTGGTGCAACGGTGTAAAAATATATTTGTAAAGATAATCTCTCTCTCTTTCTCTCTCTTTCTCCCCTCTCTCTATCCCTCTATTTCTCACTTTCTGTCTTCCCCTTCTCTCAACTATTTCTGAAAAATGTTGTTGCGGAGGCAAGGGTATGTGTTCTCTCAGTTCCCACGTGCCTGTCTCCCATACCTTCGTGTTGTTCATAATGTGTGTTAACCGACTATGTGACACAAAAGACAAAAAGTTATGAGTACACCATTGGTTGGATTAAACATTTAATATTTTAAAAATTCTCTATTCTAGAAAAAAATGATCCGCGTAAACTTCAAGATAAGACAATTCAGTACATCATACGGAATAAATAAATAAATAAATAAATAAATAAATAAATAAATAAATAAATAAATAAATTATTTTTTACTAATCTTTCATCTGCTGTTGCTTTGAAAAAAACTTTAAAATGGTCTTGAGACTATTTTCCATGCATATTCAAAGAAATAACCAGGGACGTGGCTAGAGGTCTCTGATTGGGGGGGGGGGGGGGGGGGGAGGGGGGGTGTAGGGGAGAGAATTTCCAACTATGATGAGAGACTAATTCCATGCATGGTAAATAAATCAATCAATAAATACTTGAATACACATTGTTTTTAAGCAAATATTTGAACACGGGTGGAAACATGAAATGAAAGGCAGTTTGCACTGACTTGCAAACAACTTTTCTTTTGCAGTGGTTCAACAATCAGGAATTATCACCTTTAAAATAAAACAACTATTGTTCTGTCATGATTCATTATAGAGCGGCGACATGTTTGTCAAACTTCGTTTCTGCTGTAGAATTACTGATATGTGTTTAAAAATCCCTTTACCAAACAAATCAGCTGTACCCACCCGCTTTATTTACGAATTGAGAAGTTGAAAAAATGTATTTTTAAAAAAAAATGTCAACAAAACCGTGTCATGTGACTCCTCATTGCAGTGAGGGGTCACGTGATATAGTTTTGTTTTATTTTTTTAGAAAAATTTAAAAAAAACATGTAATTAAAATACTAAATTTTGATATTGCGTGTGATTGGGTAAAAGGTTAAACTGTTGTAAATATGAAAGCTCTTTCCAACAGTGTATTACGTGGGATTATACCATTAACGTAACCCTTTATCTTACATTTTGGCACAACCTGTCAGTGCTATTCACAAAATTCCATTATTATATTTTTCAATTATTGTCCACAGAACATTGTCCATGACCCCCTCACTGGAAACGAGCTCGTTCAGCTCGTTGTAATGTCATGTCATGACCTATGTTTTCGAGGCAGACAATGAAAATGTTTTCTTCAATAATTTGTTTCATGTAAGTGACATCCTTTAATCACGTTAGGTTAAGGGTTAATTAGAAACCGGATAACCCGGAGAGAACACCTAACAACGGCAAGCAACTGTACTGCTCCCCAAGGTACAAACGCCACACAAGCAGGATTACCATTGGTTGAAGACAAGTGCAACATCGACGTGCAGTGCGCATCAGTGCACAAGGTCACCGTGCCCCCCGCGTTGGCAGTTGGGATTAAGTGTCATGCCCAAGAAACAACGCAGTTCCCGCAGGTGAGAGTCGAACCGAGTACCTCTCAGCTTGCAGTCTGCATCTCTACCTACTGAGCCACAGCGCTCCCCAGTTATAAATAAGATAGACTCTAAAATTATGGTATGGGGTGTTAAGGATTCGCCTGGCAATGGGGCCCAGCGAAGCTTCGAGATTCGATTCGTTTTGGAATCTTAAGTTGCTATACGGTTCGAATCGAAATCGGCCGCCCGATTCGTTTTCCTTCGAATCTGTTCACTGGAATTTCGCTTGGCACCAGCCATATTCGTCTTCTCAAAAAACGTATAGTTCAGATGGAAATTGTACACAAATAATGTTAAAAAAAGGACTGAGTGTAATTTCCGCTATATTAATATAAAAATCATCTGCTTACCACAGTATCACTTGTCATTACCACTACTAAATGCAAATTTAAAGTTCTCAAGCAACGGCGACGTTGAGCTCACTGTTGCTAGTAGCTAGCTGGGGGCGCGGTATCTCAGTAGGTAGAGGTGCAGGCTGCAAGCCGAGAGGTCGTCGGTTCGAATCCCACCTGCGGCAACCGCGTTGTGTCCTTGGGCAAGACACTTCACCACAATTGCTTATCTGGGGGCAGTGTGACATCGTGTACTAAGGCGTACTGCACGTCGATTGTGATCTTGTCTTCAACCAATGCTAACCCTGCCTGTGTGGAGTTAGTATGTTGGGGAGCTGACAGTTGCTCGTCGTTGCACGGGGGTTCTCTCCGGGTACTCCGGCTTCCTCCACCCGTAAAACTGTCATGGTCATGATTAGCCATTGTGCATAAATATGTGACCTTAAAAAAACAAATAAATAAATAAATAAATAGCAGCTAGCTCCGTACAATGCCCAGGACAGGTAATTCTCATGCCCGTTTCTGTTTTTGAACAAAAATCGTTACCGGGTAATATTTCAGCTACATCATCAAGGCATGCCTTCAACGAAGGCATGCCTTGATGATGTGGTTGCAATATTTTATCTGTCGGGACTTAAACCATATAACAGTCAGACCAAATCAGTATTACAGACACTCCCCACCCCCATACAATCGGTTACCTTCAAGACGCCTGTATTCGATTAAATTTCGAATAATAGACCCGATTCGATTCGAGGTTCGATTCGAACCGAAAAAAAATGTTATTCGCAGGGTCCTATCAGATAAACATTGGAACTAATATGGAAATATGTTTAGGTGGTGAGATAAAGGCTGTGTGACTTTAAGGGTTATAACGTTTAAGCGATCTGCCGATCCCCTCCCCAACATGAGAGATGATAACCTCTTGGAAGGTCATAAAATTTAAGACAATTATGAGGATATTTAATTTGCCTAAGATGAGGTGTTGATATCGTCACGTTTTACAGTTGATGTAACTCTCAAAATAAAGAAAAGTCCGTCATTTCGTCGCCTGAATGCTAGAATGTTCTATGTCCCCCAATGGGACACAGAACATTCTAGCACTCAGCCGACGAAATTTTAACGACCCTTAATCCCTGCCAAGAAAGGATGAACACGTAGAAAATGTGAGTACGCATGCATTATAAAAGTGTATAACTTATTTTCCCACAAAATGACAATACGATGTAAGTTGCCAAGTTGCAAGACACATTGATAGGCACACGCGGTCCCGGTTCAAGAGTCACTTTCACCCGATTAGTGTTGAAGAACCTGACAGGTATTTGCTTCGGCTTAACTCCTTGCTTGCTTCTGGCGGATATTGTGCCCAGGACAAGACATAGTTGCAAATCGTAACATGGACTTGTCCCACCGAGGGCAAGGATTAGTTGCCAATGAAATAAGTATAATTGGAACACCTTTTATCCAAATTGTCCCTTGCATGTTGGATTAACTGTTTGACCAATGATTTCTTGAATTATGTGTGATAAAAAAATATTTAAAGAAATACCCAGAAGGTTAAAAGTTAATGGTCTCTCCGTGTAATCCGTACTCTTGCACCTCCAAAAAATGTCCGACGCGATATAACCTCGACTGTTGAGGTGTTCCATTAAACACTTTGAGGTACTCTACAACTACAAGCAAACAGACAGACACACACAAATTTCTTTGGCACTTGTGTAACCGTAAAATCGGGAGTGCAGTGGTTCAGTCGCTTGAACATTGGACCTTTATTTATTTATTTATTGGTGTTTAAGGTCACATATTTCTGCACAATGGCTAACCATGACCGTGACAGTTTTACGGCTGGAGGAAGCCGGAGTACCCGGACAGAACCACCGAGCAACGACGAGCAACTGTCATCTCCCCAACATACCAACTCCACACAAGCAGGGTTAGCATTGGTTGAAGACAGGTGCACCATCGACGTGCAGTACGCCTTAGTACACAGCGTCACCGTGCCCCCACGTGGGCAATGGGGGTGAAGTGTCTTGCCCAAGGACACAACGCGGTTGCCTCAGGTGGGATTCGAACCGAGGACCTCTCGGTTTGCAGCCTGCACCTCTACCAACTGTGCCACTGCGCCCCCATTGGACCTTAAACCGAAAGGTCTACGGTTCGATCCTGACAAGTGGTAACGTTGTGTTTGAGCAAGACACTTAATACCATTTCTGAATTTTTGTTGAAAATATTGGAATCATACGCAAAAACGGATTGTTCCGGTATGTACCGGCTGCTTTGGGGCCGTTTACAAAACAAGAGAAACTTATCAATACAGTACATGGAGAGGGGATTGTAACTAAATCACCCGCGGAGTGGAGCTATCACCCAAGCTATAACTTTCAAATTTTGTGTGTATCGACAAAAAAACACAAGCAATGTTTCAGCCAATGAACCTCCGGGTTTAACCCGGAGGTCCATTGGCTGAAACTTTTGCTGGTGCTGGTTATGCTTTGCAACAAATTTGTAATTATTACCCGGGTGGAATATCCACTCTGCGGATGATTTAGTAATAATACACTCTCCAAGTACTGTATGTGCGTCGAAGGCAAATTGCGATTTGTCTATCTGTATCAGAATGGAATGGGTGGTATGAGAGCGTAGACACACCCGACAGGGAAGGCCTATAAAATTATATCTTCTAGTAACACCAGGACGTTATTGTTAAACCCTATTTCTATGGCGAATACATATAACTTCTAATCATCCCAAACAACATACCAAACACAATAAAAAACGTACACAATTATTTTTAACCCTATTCAACACGGCGTGCATAAATTTTTACGAGAAGAAAAAAATTGTAGTTGACGAGCAGACGATATGAAGAGCAAAGCTCGGTAATAATTTAATGCAACATCTCGACAGAGAGAGCTCCACAGAGCTGTTGGATTAAATCATTGCTGAACTCCCCAACACACCAGGATGGTTTTGCCCATTTCGCCGTTGACAGTATTGACTGAAATTATATCATCCCTGGCGCCTGTATTGAAAGGGTTAAAACACAAGCAAAGTTTCGTGGAATGGGCATCCGGGTTCCACTGTGAGGCCCAATAGTTGAAATTTAGATTGTGCCTCCTGAATACTTTTCCTCAGAAGTAGATTTATCTAAGGTAAACTATACTGCGTGAGAGTTTTCTCGGCACAGAGCACTACAAATATATATCCACTCAGGCGCGCGGTGGCTCAGTGGTAGACTTTTGGACTTCTATGCTAGAGGCACCGAGTTCGATCCCCGTCCGGGACGACACGCGTTGTGTCCTTGGGCAATGCACTTTATCCCGGTTGCCTGCATGCGGGCATGATGACGCCGTGTACTAAGGCGTACTGCACGTCGATGGTGCACATGTCTTCAAACGCTGTAATCCTGCTTGAGCGGAGCTTGAACAGAGTTAGAATGTTGAGGAACTGACAGTTGCTCGTCGATGCTCGGTGGTTGTCTCCGGGTACTCCGGCTTCCTCCACCCGTAAAATTGTCTCGGTCACGATTAGCCATTGTGTATAAGTATGTGACCTTAAACACCAATAAATACATAAATATATATCCACTCGTTCAGCAGCCACCACACTCTTACGACGCCTTCTAGAGTAGTGACCGAGTGGACAAGTGCGCTAGTCTCTCATGCCAATGGTCTGTGGATCGACCCTCGGTCGGGGAAGTTCTCGCAGTATCAGGCGAAAGATCCCTTTGTAGCATTCGATAAGAGTGAAGACACGTAGGTGCCGCTACAGAGCTCTCTCACATGTTTACGCTATTGGGCCGAAAGGATGCGCTACTGTAAACTGTACAACTTGCTTGACAATCCCCGTAAAACTAATAAGCTTGAAACTAACGAAACTCGGCGTCAGACATATCCCATTCGGCCCAGAATCCAACAAGAAAAAGACCAGAACAAGCAGTTATAAAATACATCTAATAAGATTACCAGCCTGGCATCGGCAGGGTCTTCACAACAATCTCCCGACTTCGCTAATCAAGTTCTCTGAAATTGGACTGTATGACGATAACGCCGTTGCACGGGGATCACGGAATGATTTTAAAAGTGAAGGAGCTGAATCTTTGGTTCGATTTTGTTCTGTGTTGTGGGGTGGTGGGGGTGTAAGAGAGGGTATGTTTTTGCGTGATTTTTGTTTTATTATTTATTAAGGTTTAACGACACTTTAACAGCCAAGGTCATATCGCGTATGTGACAGTGTTACGGGTGAAGGAAGCCGGAGTACCCGGAGAGAACCACCGAGCAACGACGAGCTCCCCAACATCGTAACTCCGCACTGCAGAACAGGCAGGGTTAGAATGGTTGAAGACATGCGCTCCATCGACGTGAAGTACGCCTTAGTACACGGCGTCATCGTGCCCCCATGTGGACAATGGTTATGTGTCTTGCCCAAGGACACACCGCGGGAGTCCGAATCGATCGCTCAGACAGTCACATCCAAGGATTAACCGGGCTCGACGCTGCTTAAAGTCGGTGAGCTGACGAGTTACCGCAACGCCACCGCACACCGATTTTTGTTTTAAAAATCGTTCAATTTATGAATTAACGTGCAAGTGAAATGTTTATCCCTTTACCCAACGCGCCCGATATCAAAATTCATTATTTCAAAAATTATTTGGTCAGTTTTTTTTTAAAATATAAAAAAAAATCATGTGACCCATCATTGGAACGAGCTTAACGAGCTCGTTCCAATGACGGGTCATATGATATGGTTTTGCTGATTTTGCTTCACAAAACATTTTGTTCAACTGCTCAATTTGTATATCGCTCAGGTGGATGCAGATGATTCGTCACGTAAAGGGTTAAAACAACTGTGAAATATCGTTGTCATTGGCAGTAGTGTTACAATACTGTTTTAAACATTCCACTTACACGTTAATTCAAATTGACGAGCCACAAATGAAAGTCGGTTGTGAGTAGCTTCAGGTTAACGGGACACAGCGGTTTTTTATGGTTGGAATTTCGAACAGCACATTTTTCTTTGCTTCCAACAATTGATAATTTCACGAACTGGTTACAAAAGTTAAATACCATTTTGGGTGTATTATTCGCAAAAATATGTTCCTTTGAGAAACGTGCAGGGGCTATAGTCAACTCACACCTCCCGGCTCCATGGTGCCTGATTCTAAAGATTCGCATTGTGTGAGATGATAAACAAAGGTTTGTAACTCTTGATGACGAATATATTTATCAAAAGCTGAAAAATACGCCACAAATTTCTGACGGTATATTGTTGGACATCTGCTGGTAAGGTACGGGTGTTCATTACTTGTGCAGCGTGCACACCATTCGAAACCTTACGAGGGGAATGTAGAGTACTTTGATACATATTTGTGTTTAATTTCATTTTTATTTCATTTTAAGGTACCGGTGAGAATCCTTGAAACTTTGGCAATGAAATATGTACACACGCCTTTAAACTTTCAATTTTGAGTCACCGCCAATATAATTATATAAGTACTAATGGGCCGACCCGTCCGAGAGCGGTTAGCCACACCCACGCTGCGGACAATTTCTAGTTGCATTGCATATCAGCGGGGATAATCAAAGCCTGAATTTCAAGTTGGACTGCGTGACCGAGGCATTGAATCACACACTCCCCACTTATATAATAGAGTAGGAGCATGACCGGAGATTTTCATTTGATTCGACGTCGTTTTTAAAAGAAGTGCCAAAGAAAATTCGACAATAGGCGAGGTGCAGGTGATATTTTTTATCACACAATCAAGATCACATAGCCCATTACGGACATACCGTCCGAGAAACAGGGGTGGATTGGGAGCAGGAAAAGAGTTGCATCCACCCAGGCAAAATTGTTTTTCGGGACCAACAGCAAATGAAGCCCAATCCAATTCCAACCGTTCAAGCTATCTGATGCCATGGAAGATAACTCTATAAAAAATGTCATTTATTCTAAAATGTGAGTACATGTAAACCTAGAAAATATATTGAAAAAAGGATATAAATTAACACTGAAATGGCCATACCTTTTATGTTATCAAATGGAATGCATGTTTGATTGATAAAAACGTTAGTCCCATATTTTGAAATCTTTATATACACAGGGAGTTATGTTTCTTGCACGAGCAGCGGAGCAGGGTGGCATGCGTGTGTGTGCGTGCGTGTGTGTGTGTGTGTGGGGGGGGGGGGCCTTTCATGGGAGGGGGGGGGGGGTGCAAATTATCAGGTGACAGCTAAAAGTTTGAAATATTCTTCTTGGTCTTTACTGTTCATTCTGTGTGAAACACATTTTTTTTCTCCGGTGCGTTGTAAGTGTTCGGACTGATTATGGATTAAACTGTCTTCAAAACTTCATTTTATGCATGCAACATAAACTATGCGATGCCATGGCAATCGGCTAGCTCCACTTGCCCTTTTGTTCTTCCGCCGCCCCTGGTTTCATGTCACCTATTCCTGTGCCATTCGTTCCCACCAGCTTGGAACACCAAGATTCCGGGTCATTCATGTGTTTGGGTCCTCCTATATTTTCTGCCGTGGGAAAGGAGAATACCCAACATCGAAATGCTGAATGGAGTTGTAATGTTTTGTGGTCAGTGTAGAACAGTGTAGACAAGTTATAGTTCTGCTTAGTTATATAAAACTGAAACGAGCCACGTGCAGTACGACCGCCGTGGACCGGTCACTTTCCACGGGATGGTAATATTTCCACGGATGCAATAATATTAGATTTCAAACACTAATTATAGGAATAATCATCAAAAGAGTAATTAATGAAGCAATGGGCACAACCCGGTGCTTCATTAATTAAAAGTTGCTGCTGATGATTTTATTACCTGGTAAACGCATGCGTGGACATCACTGCCCATGCGTGGACTACAACCAGTCCACGCCGATTTTATTACACGTCTTTTCTATGAAATCCACATCTATAGCAACACCAAAACCATGCGGAAAATGAAAATCTGTTACGCACGTATGTTCGGAACGGAATCGTTGATGGATTATTTTTAAATAAAAGCGAAATTTGACTGAAATTTTCCACAAATCGTGCAACGCAATTACAATTTGAATCGCTAGTGATAGATGGAAATCGTCCCATGAGTTCAAGTGTGTTCTACGTGCCAGGAGGCACATAGAACACATTGTAACTCAGGGAACGAAACAGTAATACGGGTTCTCCTCGCAAATTTGGTTGACGATAAAATGTGTTGTTTCTGTTGATAGTTGTCAAATGAATTGCTGAGTGTCCTTCTAATAATTGTTTTTTATAAACCTGGGTAATTCGATACTGCCATTTATGCCATCACGAAAAGATAAAACTCGAGACCTGCGGCCACTCGTTTTTCATCGATTAACCCATTCACACGCATACGTCTTTCTCTGTATGTACTGTACCATGCCAAGTGAATCTGAAGTTCATCTCACGATAATCCTAAAGGATCCATCTGCATAATCTTTAATTATATTACTGGAAGCTTTATTAGTCTCTCCAGGCCTGTTTCTAACCATATTGAGAATTTCAAATTATGTGCAGGAGAGGATCCAATATGTTGTATCTGTATAGTATGAACTATAGCGTTCCCAGCACATTACACCACTGTTACTGGTTACTCCTGACTAGAGTTATTAATTTTATTAACTTTTTATTAGTTTATCGATATAAATATAAATCTTTAAGCTAAGTGTTTTGTTTATGATGCCATGATACATCTGAAACATGTCCCAATCAGCTTTGAGAAGGTTCACGTTTCTTGGCAAATCCGGTGGTCGCATAATATTCCTTAACACTAAAATTGTCCTGAGATGTGACGTACCCCACCCCCTTTCCCACCGCCCCACCCTGATATCGTAGTGTTTTCAGATTAAGTACAGACCATAGACGTGATTGATAAGTATGCTATTTCACAGAGGACATTCGAAACCTCTCAGGAAAAAAAAGTGTTCATGCCTCGAACGACCCAATCACCCCACCTCAGCGTGTGGAAATGTTATACATGAACCCAACCCCCAACCCCCACCCCCCACCCCCGCCATAAATAATAAACACATGGCGTCAGAAGTGGACGTTGTAATATTCTCAGTGGCATGGGTTCGAAAGAACTGAATTAAATTTCTCTGTTTTTTTTAAATAATTTACTTCATTAACTGATTACATGCCTCAATATTTTCATTTTGTGCCATAAAAAGATAGCTCATGATCCATCATTCCGACGAGGTGTCATAACCTATGCTTTCGAGGTTAAAAGTGAAAAAAATAAAAGTTCATTGCTGATTTTGGTCACTGAGGATAGTCAGTGTTTCCGTGCCGTTAAGTAAAGCGTTAAATAACACATTATGTGATAAAAAAAATCTTAAATTCGTCACGATTTGAAACGAAATGTCTTAACCTCATTCACTAAAATCCATCTGAGCCACGGTAAAACTCGGCTCAGATCAATTTTAGTCAGGGACGTGGCTAGAGGTTTCCGATGGGGGTGGGGGGCGGGGTGTAAGGTATTGAATTTTCAACCAGGAGAGGGGCCGGGGGGAATCCCCCTCCCGGTCCCTCCCCCTAGTTGGAAATTCACTACTGAGAAAGATTTTTAAAATGAAGCCAAGAAAGGGGACATAAAATTGATTCTAGTAACTAAAATGCTAACACATGTATTCTAGAATTATCAGGTTATTATTATTTGGTATTATTCTGGGAATTCAACATGTGCTAAACAAATGCTCAAACCTGGAACTTTGAGCAATTCACACTTGCCTAACATTAAATCAGATCTTATGTCGGAATGGTCAGTTTTCGATGTTTCATCATTTTGTAACTGTGAATGGTGGAATTAACTCAGGTTAACGATTTAACATGATGTGATTTTCTTGAAGTGCATTTCGAGGATTTTTTTTTATTACGATAAGTTAGCGTACTATAGAAATCTCGTACGGATTGACATCACGCATACTTATGAAGCTCGATATTGCGTACACTGTAGTTGTAAATAGTAGCTGTTAAAATTTTTGCCGATTTGAAACCGAGTTGGGATTTTGGGAAGTAAAGGAGATATGAGCATCTATGAAATAAAAACGAGTCGATGAAATCTGGAAAGAACACGAGGAATAAAAATGAGTAGTGGAAAGAGTAATGAGAAAAAAGAGAACAGCTGTTTAAAGAATATTGTGTAGCTCAACCTGTTGAATAGATATGAATAGATGAGAGTTTAAAAGAATAAAAACAATTTAAGATTTAATTAAAAGGTTGATTTCTTCGAGGATCGGCAGAATTCTATGAGAATTTGTGTTGTAAAATAGGCCTCGAACAGAGACAATATTAAAATTCTGCTGTCTGGCAAGACAAGAATCTGCACAGTGCAAAATAATGTGCTCTACTGTGAACCATTGCTGACAATGAACACATTTAGAGGCCCGTACTATAAAACTTTTACACTTGTATTTTCTTGTATTGTAAATTCTAGTTGCGACTTTTCAGTGATGAGTCAATTTGCCAGTTGACAAATTGCCAGATCTTTTAAAATGGTAATGATTCATTTTAGTCAGTCATATTAATAAGTGGAAAATACAATTCTAGAAAATACAATTGTAAAAGTTTTATAGTAGTGATCCCTGATCGCATATTGCCCTTAAACAAAGATGAATGCGTTAGTTTTGTTTTGGCCGTAGGTTGCATTATCATAACCGTTTATATTGGTCGGCTGTTATGAGACTGTTTCTTACTTTTAATAGCCAACGAATGCCATTTACAATAATCCGGTTACTGATACGGTCAGAGAATTTCGAACGGATCGCGACTGAGTCGCGATCCGGTCGAAAATCTCTGTCCGCTTACCTCCACATAACACTTTAAAATCGCATCTGACAAAAAAATCTGTCCGCTTACCTCCACACAACACTTTAGAATCGCACCTGATAAAAAGAAATTAGAAAATATTGAATCTAAGATGCTATATTAATTTATTTTCATGACGCAGTCTTGATTTCGAAATATTTCATCTAGATCAGCTGGTGCAAATATGTCGCGATTAGATCACAGGTCGATCGAGAAAAGAAACCACCTTTGCACTCATATTTCATTAACCTTTGTTTTATTGAATAATCAGCGAACTTTCCACAAATTTGATTACGAGTAACTTCCCGTTCCTGTGTAAGTTTGACGGAAGTAACGGATCACATTATGCCGGTAGTTATGCTGGACTGATCGATGGTATATTTAATATTAATCCAATGTTAGGCACCTTTTTGCTTGGAATTCCACACGTTTTGACTCTTAACTGGTAGAGTGCTGGAAGCCCATATTTGGGCTTTATTCTGAAGTACAGGTACCACAACCTAAAGGCCTCATATTCAGTGGATGTGCTTCGGTTAATCTTTGAAGTGAAAAGTATTTAGTCTGTTAGGATTTGCCTTGTTACAATTTATGGGAGAGTGCTTATTGGCGTGTCTCTCGGTGTGCCTATTGGCACTCTCCCATGAATTGTAACGAAGCAAAGACACTAGGGCTGTCACGATTAATCGATTAATCGACTGTTGATCGGTCACGGCGAAATCGATTAGTATTTTTCGTTGTGGAATAATCGGTAAATTGTATCCCGTTTTAGACGTTTATAATTAAAAGAAAATTTGATGAAAAAACTATTGTTTCTAAAGGTAAAGAGTTAAGAACATCGATGTTAAACCCCCAATAAGCTGTTGGAAGCAATTGTCTTTCAGGTACATTCATCAAAGCTTTGATGTTCTGAACTTTTGAACCGTCAGTGTAATAATCAAGACCGGTCGGCAGTTGCGTACTTCGCAACTGCCGACCGGTCTTGATTATTACACTGACGGTTCAAAAGTTCAGAACATCAAAGCTTTGAATGTACCTAAAAGTTGATCGTCTTCGTTGTTTACTTGAGGTAGGTCAACTGACTAGAACTTCATTTTTATCGACTTCAAAGAGAGGGGGGGGGGGGGGCATTTAGGTACGATTAATCGATTATCATCGATTATTTGCGACGATTAATCAATTCCTAAATTTAAAAATCGTGGCAGCCCTAAAAGACACGTGAACAAATTCTGATGACCAAAAATAATTTAGCACTCTACCAGTTAAAGTACAGTTTATGGAACCGTCAAAGGAGTTTTGGGCGTTTACACACTAGATTTTTTTAAATGTATTTATTGGGATTTAAATACACTTTCGACAGCCAGGGTCACCTCGTGTCTGACAGTTCTACGGGTGGGAGAGATCGGAGTATCCGCCTAGAACCACAAAGTAGGGGCGAACAACTGTCAAACTCCTCAACGTACTAACTTACAACTAGCAGGGTTAGTATTGGGTGAAGGCAAGTTCACCATGGACGTGGAGTATGTCTTAGTGCCCAGTGCCACCGCGGGATTATGTGCCTTACCCAAGGATCGAACCGTTTATCTTTCTGTTTGAAGTTTAGTGGTATATGAGAGATCGTGCTCCCTATACACTAGATACAAGCAAAGCATCCTGATCTCTGCGCTAAATCATATATAACGATTTTTACTTGGCGGTTTGTTTATTGGCATAGCCTGATGCCCCCAGTGAGAGCCCAGCTGAAGAACAAATTCAAACGCAACTGAACCGAAAGCAATGTGCCAAATAACATAACATTACTGTTCATAATTTTGAAACGGCGTGTGGTTGCGTCAGAATCACATTCGGTTGCAGTCAGTGGAGTAGCCACGGGAGGAGGAGGATTGAAGGGGACGCGCCCCCTCATTTTTCTAGGAAAATGTCAACCTCATGTATATTTGTGCCTGAATTCTCAAAATAGGCACATAGACTATCAACCTGATATTTCTTGTGTCATTGAGCTATGCTATGCCTTCACTTCCTGGGCACGTAACCCTAACAAAAAGCATTCAGGGTGCTTCACTTGCAGGAAATTGTTTTCATACAGAAGACCCTGAACCTTCACCTATGGGGGATGCATAGTCTTGAACCAACATTAGATGAAATGGAGGAAAACTATATTTTTTTAGCTGGCATTCAAATGAAGTGAAGAGGACAAAATAGTTTTCTTCTTCCAATGGCAGCAGAACATTATTTTCACCACCCCCCACCTCCACACACACTTCATAAAGCACTCTAGATATTGGTCTTAGATCAGTTAACTGTTGTCTTTATTCCACAGCAATACAGATCAGAACCACTACACGACTACGTCAAAAACGCACCGTGAGAAGAAGGAACGTCCGGAGAGGATTCCACCCGAGCAATAATTGTAAATTTGTTGCGAAGCATAACCATTACAAACAAAGTTCCAGCCAATGGACCTCCGGATTAAACCCGGAGGTCCATTGACGGAAACATTGCTTGTGTTTTGTGTCCATATGTACAGAATTTGAAATTGATACTTTGGGTGATGATAACCCCACTCCATGGGTGATTTAGTTACAATCCACTCTCCACGTACTGCATGTCTTACCAACATGTGCAACGATCAGACAGTGTAAAAGTATGCACAACTCATATTTATTATACGTTTATATCGTCTCGGAGCAAAAGTAGTGACGTGTGACTTGGTGTTCTGCCCTTCTACACTGAGTGTGATACGAGCGTCTCATATGCGATTCGACAAAGCTATAATTTGATTCTTCTTTCTTAGTTTACGATTTCGAGATAATGCAATTAGGGTTGTCACGATCAATCGATTAATCGATTGTTGATCGGTCACGGCGAAATTGATTAGTATTTTTCGTTGTCGAATAATCGGTAAATTGTATCCCGTTTTAGATGTTTAATAATTAAAAGAAAATGTGATGAAAAAACTATTGTTTCTAAAGGTATTGAGTTAAGAACATCGATGTTAAACCCCAAGAAGCCGTTGGAAGCATTTGTCTTCCAGGTACATTCATCAAAACTTTGATGTTCTGAATCTTTGAAGATCGCAACTGCCGATCGGTCTTGATTATTATACTGACCGTTCAAAAGTTCAGAACATCAAAGCTTTGAATGTACCTAAAAGTTGATAGTCTTCGTTGTTTACTTGAGGTAGGTCAGCTGACTTGAACTTCATTTTTATCGACTTCAAAGAGAGGGAGAAGGGCGGGGGTCATCTAGGTACGATTAATCGATTATTATTGATTATTTGCGACGATTAATCGATTCCTAAATTTAAAAATCGTGACAGCCCTAAATGCAATGCTGAAAAATGCCAGCAGATCGCTTAGAAAATGACGTGTAACCGACGAGGTTAATACATCGTGCGGCATCTCCGTTATGATAAGTCAGACTTTTGAATCCTCTTCACCGATGATGGGTTCAAGGTATTTTAATTGATTGACATTTAGAGCCTGGTGAACGTTCGAGATTCGATTCGTTTTAGAATATTTTCACTGATTCGATTCGATTCGAAACCATTTCGATTATTCGAAAAAAAATCGAAAAGTTTAGGTTTCATAAATTTTCTTTATTCTCGACTTTTTGGAGATGACAACTCATCCTGTAGTTTTCGGAGGAAAGGAGATTGGCCGTATCCAGTCTCCCTAGATAAGACAAATTAGTCGAAAAAGTCCCCAAGTGTCGTTTGAAGCGAAAGTGGAGATCGCGTTACGTAAAGTTTACACACTATTTCTCCTGTTGATGCCTGTGGAGTTTCAGTTTCCGAATCTATCCCCGTCGCAAAGATAACTACGGAGTGAGTTGTAACCACAAGAATGTTAAGAACAAAACATTTTCAAACTATGTTTGGTGGGAGCGCAGTGACTCGGTTGGTAGAGATGCAGGCTGCAAGCCAAGAGGTCATCGGTTCGAATCCCACCTGAGGCAACCGCATTGTGTCCTTGGGCAAGACACTTCACCCCCATTGCCCACGTGGGGGCACGGTGGCCTTGTGTACTGTGGCCTATTGCACGTCGATGGTTCCCTTGTCTTCAACCAGTGCTAACCATGCTCGTGTAGAGTTAGTAAGTTGGGGAGCCTGCAAGTTGCTCGCCGTTGCTCGGTGGCTCTCTCCGGGTACTCCGGTTTACTCCATCTGTAAAACTGTCCGACAAGAGGTGACTCTGAATGTCGAAAGTGTCATCAAATCCCAATAAATAAATAAATAAATAAATAAATAAATAAATAAATAAATAAATAAATAAATAAATAAATAAATATATAAATAACTCTGTTTTGGTAGCAGTACATTCAAAGCGATAACTTTGAAAGTCAATGCGTCAGAACTACATCCTATACGTTCTCAATAATAAATGGTTTGTTGTTTCTGCACAGAATACCTATAGGTTGCCATGTGAATATATTGCTCAACCTTTCGGAAACAAATGATAGGTCCACCTACTTGTACTTTAGGTTTGATGGTTCCTAGTAATCCAACCAGTATACTTGTTGATACTAGATACACATTGGAGGTAGACAACACTAGTAAGACCTAATATCATAACAATTGGGAAATGGATTCAGAGGCGGTGGAAGCTCGATAAATATACAGAACCGCACATACATTTGAATGGGTTAAGAATTATCGCACGAAATTTCTTTGGCCCAGGATATCACGAGAGTCGAATGCTCGAGTGATATCCTGGGTCCAAGTAATCGAGAATTGCACGAGATTGCTTTGGCCCAGGATATCACGAGAGCCGAAGGCTCGGGTGATATCCTCGGCCAAAGCAATCGAGTGGGATAATTCTTAACCCATTCAAACGTATGTGCGGTTCTGTATTTATCACACACTTCCCATGTAACAACCAGTCTACACGAAAATTGAATTAAAAACACTGTCTGAGTTGATAATTGCTGCTTTTTCTTCGTCGCCAAGAAGACATCACTGTTAATGGGCGGGTACCAACCCTAATTTTCTTTTTCATTTTTGCGGCATTCATCATTACATAACCAGTTGTAGAAGGTATTTGTCAAGGAACAAGCAGTCAGTTATTTTTATTTTGTAGATTTTTGACTTGGATCTGATTGTTTAAATATTCCGGCTAAACAATTCTAAATGAGGAACTTGGAATTTCCAAGTTATCTGGACTCCGGTGCAATCAACCAACGATGACGTGATTTATTTTGACGGGTTCCTTCTCTGTTTACATTGGAAACGAAATCGAACGTGTTTTGTATCACCATAATATGTGTGATACAACGTTATTTTTATCGTACAGGCAGAACAGTGGAAACCCCTTGTTTTACATTAATATGTGTGTGATAAAAGTGGAGGGCACAAGTTTTCAAGTTTACCATGCTTCAGCCCAATGGGGGGAAAAGTTACAATCTAATATCGGTGAATGCACCTTGACACACCATAAAGTGTCTTGTTTAGATGTCCTGTCCATTTCTTTTACTTCACTCATCCCCCAACTCGAAGGGTAGGCTTCGGGTTGGAAGATGGTTGAAGTAGAAGAAACGGACCGAAGCGACCGAAGGTACCGGGCGATTCAATGGCCAAATGTGTTTTGGATTTCCAAATAGTATGTTACAGGAATGCCTGTATGCTGGCAGTTTTGCACGATCCCATTTAACCCATTGTGTAACCACGCAACATATCCATGCAAAAAAAGTTGAGGGGCACGTGTCCCATGTGCCCCCTGGTTCCGTCGTCTCCGAGTGCATTCGATTCGAAATTTGATTCGGTTTCGAACCTTTCTCTCATTCGATTCGAGCGAAAATTCGTGATTCGTCGCCGGGTCCTACTCACAACCTCCAGTTCTTGTCCACTAACAGGAAGTTTGGTTTTAATTAGGTCTATGCTGTTCTTTATCATGTTCACGCCAATTACCATGACTAGTAGACGTTCCATCCGCGTAGTACACTAATCGGTTTTAACCCTTTCGTACTTTTGTACGTGTTATTACGTACAAAATCTTTAGTTTAATTTAACCCTTTGATACTTTTATAAGTGTTATTACGAAATCAAACAGCACGCTGATACTGTGTTGTCATTTGTTTTGTTATTATTTTTCGATTTTTAAAGTTTTAATCTCAAATTCCTATTTTCTTCTGCATAGTGCTCAGTAATAACCGCTGAGCCACATGTTAGCGCAGCTTAACATACTAGCATAATCCTGCTGTCAACACATCTTAACAGGTTGAGTGCTAGAAGCCACTATCAGGGCTTTCAAAAAATGAGGATACCGGAGCAAAAGACAACACTTTCCTTGCTTATATTTCATATTCAGTCAAACACAAATAATATTTTGTTTACAAAATTTGTTTTATTACAAATTATTGGAGAGTGCCTGTGGGCACTCTCCAATAATTTGTAATAAAACATGTTTTGAATAACAAATTCAGACCACCAAAAATAATCTAGCACTCAACCAGATAATCACTAATGTGAAAAATATCTTGTAATTTGTGCTTTCCGACGTTTGACGTCACATTTTGAAAACCGTTGAAGAAACCGAATTCCCAGTGACGTTTGAACGTCAGGATAACTGAAGTCTCAGAGGGTTAATTTCCATTTTATTCTATTGAGCTGAGAGTTCCATTTTTTTCACTTAGACATGAACAATTATAAAGTATGAATCCCTGAAGGTGATTATAACTAGAACATTCCCTTTCTATATTACCGAGTCAACTTCAAAATGACGCGATGACTCCTTTCCATTTCTTGCATTTCCCCCACGGCATCATATAATAAAGGAATTCCCAAGGCTTGCATACACATATTAATGTGAATAGATTACAATAATTCACTTCTGACTGCAACATAAATGCCACTGTTCCGATGAATTATGTAAAAGTTGTCAACAGTCTCACATAACTGTCGTATGGAGATCCCATTATCAGTAATGGTTCATATTATTATAAATGTTGAAGCACCCAGATCAGTTTTGTGAACAGTCCATCCGACAGCTAGAACTAACTGTAAATATACTGGGTGGTGGAGTCTGAAGACCTAATCATGGGTCCTTATGATGAAACTTATTCACACCCTGTTGCGAGAGGTGGAGAAAAGTTTGCACAAGGTACAAAATCCATGGCTTAAAATGCAGGCGAGAAACAAAACCGATTCCCGCAAACGATTCTCTCAAAGCAAAAGATAGAAATCTTAGATTCCAGAAAGGTGATCATTTGATTAATGCTATGGACTCTGAAAGTCTTCTTAAAGGCCTGAACTATTCTACCTACATTTTCCTTCTGAAGCAGCACCTGGTCTTTAACCCTTTACCCAACGAATCGGCCGCATCCGCCCGCGTAAAATGCAAGCAAATTCAGCAGTTAAAAAAATATTATTTTTCAAAAAAAATTCAACAAAACCATATCATGTGACCCCTCGTTGGAACGAGCTCGTCGACTCGTTCCAACGAGGGGTCACATGATATGGTGTTGTTGAAAGTTTTTAAATTAAAAAAAAATGATATTTAAAATAATAAATTTTGATATCGTCTGCGTTGGGTAAAGGGTTTA
Organism: Pictodentalium vernedei; assembly: GCA_031216915.1. Classification (NCBI taxonomy): domain Eukaryota; kingdom Metazoa; phylum Mollusca; class Scaphopoda; order Dentaliida; family Dentaliidae; genus Pictodentalium; species Pictodentalium vernedei. The sequence continues at coordinate 38,581,625 of CM062288.1, forward strand.
GTAAAGTCTCGTGAAGTTTTGGCTGTCTGTACATTACGGCCGCCGTGGACTGGTCACTTTCCACTTGTGGGCAATATTTCCATGAATGAAATCATACTAAATACTAAACACATTCGACGAGCTCGTTCCAACGAGGGTTCACATGATGTGGTTTTGTTGAATTTTTTTAAAAAATTAAAAAAAAATGATATTTAAAATAATAAATTTTGATATCGTCTGCGTTGGGTAAAGGGTTTAGTAAAGTCTCGTGAAGTTTTGGCTGTCTGTACATTACGACCGCCGTGGACTGGTCACTTTCCACGTGTGGGTAATATTTCCATGAATGAAATCATACTAAATTCCAAACACTTTCGACGAGCTCGTTCCAACAAGGGGCCACATGATGTGGTTTTGTTGAAATGTTTTGAAAAATTTGAAAAAATGATATTTAAAATAATAAATTTTGATATCGTCTGCGTTGGGTAAAGGGTTAGGTAAAGTCTCGTGAAGTCTTGGCTGTCTGCATATTACGGCCGCCTTGGACTTGTCACTTTCCACGTGTGGGCAATATTTCCAAGAATGAAATCATACGAAATTCCAAACACTAATCATAGGAATACTCATTAAAATTGTAATTAATGAAGCACGATGCTTCATTAAAACAATTTTGCTGATGATGATTTTTGTTACCTGGTAAAGACATGCGTGGACATCACTGCCCACGCATGGATTACGACCAGTTCCAGGCGGCTGCCCTGTACGGGCAACCAATACTTTATTAGAACCCACAAACAAAGTTCTTTAACCCTTTACCCAACGAATCGCCCGCATCCGCCCGCGTAATATCCAAATTCAGCAGTTGAAAAAATATTATTTTTCAAAAAATTTCACCAAAACCATATCATGTGACCCCTCGTTGGAACGAGCTCGTCGAGCTCGTTCCAACGAGGGGTCACATGATATGGTTTTGGTGAAATTTGTTGAAAAATTTAAAAAAATTATATTTAAAATAATAAATTTTGGTATCGTCTGCGTTGGGTAAAGGGTTAACTTCCACCAGCATGATCATCAAAATCCTGTATAATAGAACATGCGTTCTGCGTGTTTGGTAGAAACTCGACCAAATTGAAACTGAACGTTCGAGGGTTAAACTCTAGTAAATAAATGAGCATGAGGATTATTTGGTACTACGGGAAATATATTGTTTGCATCCACACGGGTATAACAGTACTGTCAACTTCTAAATTATTTTCGAACTGAAAATTGATTATCGAAGAGGTTGGACACATTTTGAGTCCTGATAATCATATATGAACACCCAGGTTTCATGTGTTTAAAACAATCACTATTGTGACCATTGTCGCAGCAATTGCTGAAACCATCGATCAGTTTATCATAACACAGAACATTCAGTGCGAAAATCCTTGGTGCTGACATCCCTTCCTCCTCCAAATTCCCTTTCTCGTCAGTTCGCAGTTGGTCAAATTACTGTTCCACGACAATTGGCAGGTTCAGAGTCCTCCGCTTATGCCTGGAACTGTCACGGGTGGTCGCTACGTTGGTGGTATCCGAGCTGGACGAGGCGTGGAAATTAGGCAAGGTAATCGGTAATTCTGTGGCTAACTATGAGAAATGTAAATGACTTGCCTGAAAAGCTTACAGAGTAGAAAATGTACATACGAACCGCTTTGCAGTCCAGTATATCATCGGACAATAGCTATTCACGCACTTGAGAGAATTCGAAGACTGAAAAAGTCATAAAGCGAATGGTGACATGTACAAAACCGTTGAATTATTGACACAGGAAATAAATAGTCATTTTTGAAAAATTGAAAGAAGGGCAGGCGAGGCTTCCATCGACGGACCTCTTTGTATAGCATATAGCCCAGTCGTACAGACCAAAAACACACATCGTTTATTCGAATTGCCTTTGGATAACTTAAAAAGAAACATTTATACCCCTAGACCATGAGTTCGTGACCAGTTACTAACATGGCCATATCGAGCCCTTTTTGCAAGTAACCCCTATAACAATAATTCTAGAAAAGACAAACATAATTATTCAAGGCGTCTCGCATGCTCTCAAGCCACCAGTCAAATTCTAAACCGGTTGAGGGCTGGATTATTTTTGGTGGTCTGATTTTGTTATTCAGAATTTGTTTTATTACAAATTATTGGAGAGTGCCTACAGGCAAACAATCACAATTGTGACCACTGTCGTAGCAATTGCCTACAGGCACTCTCCAATAATTTGTAATACAACAATTGTTTATAATTATTTGCGTTCGACTGAATATGAAACATGAATAAGGAAAATACTTGCTTTTGCTCTGGTCCCCTCATTTTTCCGAGAGCCCTGATAGTGGCTTCTGACACTCAACAGTTAAAAAATTCGACGCTTGTATGGCCTGGAATCAGACTAATCCTCAAATAGTCCATGGCCTATGTTTAGATTCAATAGTCTAGAATATTCAGTTCTGACGAACTGAAATATTCCAGACGACTAGATCTAAGGTTCCGCTCCATAGTTTTCCAGGCATTTCCAAATATGACATGCCATACACTCTCTTCAAATGCAAATATTCTGTAGCTTAGTTATCTAACTCATAACATGTATTACATTTCCCAAATCCACAAAAAACATATAACACTATCTGAATAAGTAGAAATAAACAAGATGAATGTGGGTGGAATAATTTATTGTCAAAGGTCAGACTTCAAAATTGCATGAAAAAATGCCAAAACCAGTCATTTTCAGCCACCTAACAGCCTCAAAAGCAGAATTTTTCCACCAACCCCACATACCCACCCCTGGAACAGAGCATCCCCTGTTTCTAAAATGCAAAAAATATATGTTTCCGTCTCATTTTTTAGTTACCTGTCTGGTAACAAACCCGTGTAAAAATTACCTTTTAAAAAATAGCCAATTTTTCGAAGCCACTGTTTCCCATAATTCATCTGGTAATTTACCCCTATGTATCAGAATCCAACTTTGGGACCAAAACTTCAAATTCTCTTGTCCAACAAAAAGCCTAATGTAATCATATATATGATACTAAAAATATATCTCAATTTTACATGGCCTTAGTTTAAACATATGTCCTATGTTTAGAATTTCACCCCTGTGCAATAGTGCGAAACTGTGGAGCGGAACCTAAGAATACCTAAAACATTCGTTTTCTTTGAATCAACGAAGAAATGTCTCTCGATCAAGAATGTATTTGATCATATATTTAATAACATTACAATCCCGTTAGTCACTAATGGAAACTAAATACTTAATGAATGAAGACTCCTCACTGCTATAGTTTTATGATTGCGCCGCGAAGTTTCAACTAGGGCTGTCACGATTTTTAAATTCTAGGAATCGATTAATCGTCGCAAATAATCGATAATAATCGATTAATCGTGCCTAGATGACCCCCCACCCCTCTCCCTCTCTTTGAAGTCGATAAAAATGAAGTTCAAGTCAGCTGACCTATCTCAAGTAAACACCGAAGACGATCAACTTTTAGGTATTTTTCGTTGTCGAATAATCGGTAAATTGTATCCCGTTTTAGATGTTTAATAATTAAAAGAAAATTTGATGAAAAAAACTATTGTTTCTAAAGGTATTGAGTTAAGAACATCGATGTTAAACCCCAAGAAGCCGTTGGAAGCATTTGTCTACCAGGTACATTCATCAAAGCTTTGATGTTCTGAATCTTTGAACCGTCAGTGTAATAATCAAGACCGGTCGGCAGTTGCGAAGATCACAACTGCCGACCGGTCTTGATTATTACACTGACGGTTCAAAAGTTCAGAACATCAAAGCTTTGAATGTACCTAAAAGTTGATCGTCTTCGTTGTTTACTTGAGATAGGTCAGCTGACTTGAACTTCATTTGTATCGACTTCAAAGAGAGGGAGAGGGGTGGGGGGTCGTCTAGGTACGATTAATCGATTATTATCGATTATTTGCGACGATTAATCGATTCCTAAATTGAAAAATCGTGACAAAATAGTAACACGGGTTCCCCCCGTAAATTTGGTTGGCAATAAAATGTGTTCTTTTTGTTAATAATTGTCAAATGAATTGCTGAGTCTCCTTCTAATAATTGTTTTTATAGGCGTGAAGGCGTGTAATAAGCACAGAACGACACGCACGTGTGAATGGGTTAATCGATATGGCACTTGGTCCATCGCTGTCGGGCAATTTCGGGAATGCTGATGGCCGTTTTAAATACATCTTTACTTTTATCGAAACAAAAGTTTTGCAAAAGAGTTACAGCCAAGACAAAGGCTCCACGTCTCGGTTGTTTTCCCAGACGAGAAAATCTCGGATCGTTCTCATGTCGTTTTGTTCCCAGGCTCGCTGACAGAATTCATATTCCTCGGCAATTATGTTGGATTTTTTCAGTTTGCTGAAGAAAGCCATAATTGGCGGTAACGTAGGTTCTTCCAACTTGGTAATGGAATCGAACCAGTCATAGCGGAAGAAACCTTTCCATTCCTGGATGTGATAGGCTTTTAGGAATTTTTCGTATGCCAGAAATTGGGATACATCTAAAAAATTCAGTTCGGTGGCGATGCATAGGTAGGCCTCTCGTTTTATCCTTCCGCGCTGGCACTCGTGCCATGTCAATTAACCCATTCACAGGCACGTAAAGTTCTGTGTATGTCAGAAAACCGCTCACGTATTATCGTATTCAGCAGCGATTCGTCTATTTGGTCGAGTCAATCAGAACGAAAATAGGGAGCGCGGCGCCTCAATGGTTATGGCATTGGACTTCAAACCGAAAAGTTCACGGTTTGACCCCCACCAGGGCGAACAACGTTTGTCCCTGTGCAAAGCACTCAGTCCCGATTGCCCACGTGGGATGGCGGCGGCGCTGTGTACTAAGCCTAACTACACGTCGATGGTGCACTTGTCTTGAACCAAATCTAACCTTGTATGTGCGGAGTTGGTACGTTGGGGAGTCGGACAATTGCTCGCCGCTGCTCGGTGGTTCTCTCCGAGTAGTCCGGCTTCCTACACCCGTAAAACTGTCCGACACGAGGTAACCCTGGCTATCTAAAGTGTCGTTAAACCCCAGTAAAAATAATCAGAACAAAATCAAAGAAGTTCGGTAAGCGATCGTTATCGAACTTTTCTTCTATTGTCGGGTCTCCGTTTCGGGGGAAGAATTCAAGAGTTGACATTGGGAGAATTTGTCTTGACGAATCGAATAATTCCGAATCAGCACTACTCAAATCGAATCATTGAGACGATTTCGAATCGAATGGAATTTTGAAGATTTGCAGTGTCAACCTTCTACTGTACGTGTAGAGTGTATTGTCACTAATAACCCACGGGATGGAGATTCCACCCAAGAAATAATTGCAAATTTGTTGCAAAGCATAACAAGTACAAGCAAAGTTCCAGCCAATGGACCTCCGGGTTAAACCCGGAGGTCCATTGACTGAAACACTGCTTTCATTTTTTGTCCATATGTACAGAATTTGAAAGTGATACTTTGGGTGATAACTAGGGCTGTCAATATCAATCGATTAATCGATTGTTGATCGGTCACGGCGAAATCGATTAGTATTTTTCGTTGTCGAATAATCGGTAAATTGTATCCCGTTTTAGATGTTTAATAATTAAAAGAAAATATGATGAAAAAAACTATTGTTTCTCAAGGTATTGAGTTAGGAACATCGATGTTAAACCCCAAGAAGGCGTTGGAAGCATTTGTCTTCCAGGTACATTCATCAAAGCTTTGATGTTCCGAATCTTTGAACCGTCAGTGTAATAATCAAGACCGGTCGGCAGTTGCGAAGATCACAACTGCCGACCGGTCTTGATTATTACACTAACGGTTCAAAAGTTCAGAACATCAAAGTTTTGAATGTACCTAAAAGTTGTTCGTCTTCGTTATTTACTTGAGGTAGGTCAGCTGACTTGAACTTCATTTTTAGCGACTTCAAAGAGAGGGAGGGGGGGTGGGGGGTCATCTAGGTACGATTAATAGATTATTATCGATTATTTGCGACGATTAATCGATTCCTAAATTTAAAAATCGTGACAGACCTAAATAAAATATGTTTGAAACGGCCGTCTGTATGACAGCCCTAGTAATAACTCCACTCTGCATGTGGTTTTGTTACAATCCACTCTCCATGTACTGTACATTAGGAAATGTTATATAGATAGACTTCACATGGAAACCTACAAGACAATTACGTTACAATACTTTCATCACAAATCCAGTTCAGTAGCACTTCATTATGTAGTTTAAAAACAACATTAAGAAAATCAATGTAAAATTAATTTACGAAAAAAAACTGATGGTTTAGTTACTGTAATTGTCTATTTCGAGAAGAAAAAAATGCACACCATGGGGAAACTAATATTGAAGTTTACGATGAAATGATTCCAATGTCCGTCTGTACTTTATATATAAAGCGCTACACAAGTACATGCTCTCTAGCATATTTGTCTGATTTAATCGATGTTCCCTCAGTGAGATTTGAACACTTGCGGCACCGGTCGCCTCGCTGTCAATACTGATGAACATGTAAAGCAAGCTATGATACAACGATATCCCGGATAAAAAGTGATGATAATATGACTTGTACAATGCTTCAAACACATGTATACACCAGTGAACTCAGCAAAGGCACAATACAGTTGCCGTGTACTGGTCGCAATCCACACGTGGGCAGTGATCCCCCCCCCCCCACACACACCACTGCATGTGTAACATACGTCTGTCCGGGGTGAGATAACAGGGAGAGACAGATGTATCCCACCCCACCGACGTGACGTTATACATTTAAAAACGTTATTATGACGTTATGCATATCGTATCAGTTTCTTGCTACCAACTAATTCATATTGACGTCATCAGAATGCCGTGTGATCAACGTTTGATGCTCTAAAACTCTTTAGACCCCAAGATGCCATCGTTCCTAATTGATTTCATGGTATATACCTTTGGTATATACACAACTTTTGCATGCTCTTTCCGATGGTGTCATTAGCTTTTCAAAACAACGATTACCAAATGAGTTGATTATATCAGCACGTGACTGCCGATTACCTCTGCTAACGCAACCGCTGTATGGTGGGGGAGAAAAATAATCCCTGATGGGTACGGGTGTGGGATGGGAAAATCTCACCCTCGGGACAAGATATTTGGTCCAGACACTCGACAAGCCTCGTGTCTGGCCCAAATATCTTGCCCTCGGGTGAGATTTTCCCATCCCACACCCGTATTATCAGGGATTATAATAGTCCACGCATGCCTGTACCAAGTAACATAAATCATCATCAGCACAATTTTAATTATACTCGGTGCTTCATTAATTAAATTTTTAATGATTATTTCTATAACCATTGTTTGGAAACTAATATTATTGTGTCCGTGGAAATATTGCCCACTGTGGAAAGTGACCAGTTCGCGTTGGCCGTACTGTACTGTGATTGCCAAAGCGATAGAACATTTCGACCGGATAGCGACTGGGATGGGATCTGGTCGAAATTATCCATCCGCCTTTCTTCCCACAACACTGTAGAATCTCTGTTGTCGCAAAAGAAAATTGATGCGAGAACATAGAATTTTGGATGTTTTGTTGTTCTTTTTTATAAATTCATATTTTATTTTTTGGAAATCTCGATTCGCAGGTTCATGTTGCGATCGGGTCGTGATCTGATTGAGAAAGATACTGCTTTTGCGATCACAGTATTGTGAACAGATGCCAAACCCCACGAATACCGATGTAAATAATCCCGTGCTTTGCTTCAGGCACACACACACACACACACACACACACACACACACACACACACACACACACACACACACACACACACACACACACACACACACACACACACACACACACGTGTACATGCACCTATAAAAAAAACACACTACTACTCTAGTTCTGAAGCCACCAATCAAATTATGCAAAGACTTTGACAATGTTATGTCCTGGAACCTCAGACAGTCCATCGCTTATGCTCAGATTGACTGGCCCGGAATATTTTAGTTGGTCGGAGAAGCGAAAAAAAAGCGAAAAAAATTGAGTCTAAAAATACAATGGACATTCATTATCTGGAATTAACGAATGAAAAGTTGCTCAACCGAGACTTGATTTGACCAAATCTTTGATGACGTTTTGAATACTGTTATACATGTTTATTGACTAAATGATTATGAATAAAGACTCTCCACAGCCGTAAATTTATGCTTACGCCACGTAGTTCCATCAATTATGTTAATACACTGATTTCTTCAAGCTGACATAAATATCCCTTGAATGGAATATCTATAACTGGAACACCAAAACTCTGTATGAATTTATGAGTGAAAGGACGTCGCTTTTCATCAACAGTAGATAATGTATTATTCTTTTAACCCTTTACCTAACGTAGCGACTAAAACCGCGCTATTCTCAAAAATCGCCAAATAATTTTCATTATTTTTTTTCATTTTTTGTCTCAAAAACATAGGTTATGACCAGCTCGTTCCAACGAGGGGTCATAACCTATGTTTTTGAGACAAAAAATGAAAAAAAATAGTTGAGACAAAAAATGAAAATATAATGAAAAATTATTGGCGATTTTTGAGAATAGCGCTGGCCGGTTTTGGCCGTTACGTTGGGTAAAGGGTTAATAAGAGTAAATCGCCGATTGAGCGCATCAAGGCTAAAGCATTGCAAATGGTGGCGTAGTTCACTGAAGGGACAATATTAGTTATCCTTGTGTTTTCCAGAGGGTATGGGAATTTACACCGGTTTGGGAACTCATACACCCTGAGGCAAACCGAAGGGTGTATGAGTTCCCAAACCGGTGTAAATTCCCATACGCCCTGGAAAACACAAGGATAACAGATTTATTTCCAAGAATTTTGGTGTTCATAATACTTTAACCTACACTGTGGGCAACAATTGACAGAAAATTTGTACTTTGTAAGTTTCTTAATAAATAAAACCAGACAAATATGGATATCATTGGAACTGGCTCACCGAGCCAGTTCCACTGACATCCATATCTGTAATATTTTATTGCACATAAATATTGAATTTCCTGTTTTTGTATTTTTGTTCTAACATAACTGAGCAGAATGTATGAATTAATAATTAAAAATTGGTACTTTTTTTAGCCATGTAGCCTGCTATTGTATATTCTTGTTTTTGCACCGTGGTTAACCACGGTGTAAAAAAAAACACTGTGGATTGCAAGTTACACCGTACCTCTCAGCCAATGAAAACGCAGTATTTTGTTTCATTTGGAAATAACATATGGTACAGCCACTGTGAATATTCGAGATTAGAAAAAAATCAGTATTAATTTTGTTTTTCAATTACATTATACTCGATTTTATTTCATTTTAAAGTGCAGATTTTACTTTTAATCCTAAAGCAATCTCGTCTTCATTCAGTTATATTGATAACTGCAATAACAGTACATTTTCAGCAGGGGCATTTGAAACATTAACTGGTTTTAAATGACTAGATATATCACGAGATAATAATTTCATCAACTGTATTCTATCTATGTGTGTGTTCATATTATTTGTTTCATTATTTTTACGTTTAAAAGCCGAGAATAGGCGTCAAAGTCACACCTCCAGGAGGAGGGGTTGCTGGAGCATCCCAGATTCCCCGCTTTTTTCACCAACAACACAAAATAATTTTAGTTTTTTTTTTGTAAATTGAGAACACGATTACATGTCCTTTGAGAACCCTTATGTCAAATGATTATGATATGGTATAACCAAATACATAAAACAAACGTAAATCTGATGTTTGTTATACAAGCATGTTTGTGCCATGGAACCCCCCTAATAATTGAAAAGCGCTTTTTGCCCAGGGAAGTAGGAATTATTTTGAACTTGGGGCCAAGTTGGGGGGTGGGGATGAGGGTGGGAGATTGCCATGCAAAAGTACCCACACACTGATATAGATACTACTCAAAGTTTGCTAAGCACCAAGTATATCCAACTTCCTGTTTTACGTTTTAGTTGAAATATTGTAATGAAAAGTGTATATATTTTTTATTTAATTATATCTTTAATGATTTAAGTACAAAAATGAAGATTTTATTTGTGTTTGACATTATTTTCTAGCTCTTAAATACGATAACATGGAAAATGGATATTATTGGTAAAAGAGGAAATTTTACAATTTGCCAAAAAGTTGACGGAGCGAACTGGTATGGGTTCAATATCGAGTATGAGATTAATTACAGCTTGACAACGCCTTCTCGTGCTTCCAATCAGGTTCCTGGTGGTCCTTTGTGGGATGTTGTTCCATTCTTGGACCAGCATGGCACAAAGCTCCTGGACACTTCTTGGCTGGCTGGACGGGCTGAAATTGCAAGCTGCAACTCATTCCAGACATGTTCGATTGGATTGAGATCCGGGGATCTTGCTGGCCAGTCCATACGCTCAATCCCCTCCCCCTGTCGGTACTCCCCGACAGAATGGGCAACATAAGGACGGACATTATCGTCCATCAGAATGAACCTATCACCCACTGCACCTGCATACAATCTGACGTGGACATCCAGGATCTCATAAATATACCGTTGGGCAGTCAATGTACCACGTTCAAGGACAGAGAGCTCTGTACGTCCATCCCTGCTGATGCCGCCCCAGACCATGATTGACTCTCTGCCATAGCGGTCATGCTCAGCAATGTTGGCTGCATGGAATCGCTCTCCTGGTCGTCTCCATACCCTAGAACACCTGTGGTCCAGGCAGTACCTTGACTCATCTGTAAAAAGGACAGGTCGCCAATCTGCTCTGGTCCATCCAACGTTGTCCATGACACATTCATATCGTCCCTGGCGGTGGTTCTGGGGCAGCGGAATGCGAATACATGTTTTTATGGATCGGAGACCACATTCTTGCAAACTTGCCCGGATACTCTGAAGATCACTGCGAAGCTGGGTTGCTGTGGCAAAGCGGTTCCTACGGATCTGAATGATCAAAAACCGGTCTTCAGCTGCAGATGTTGCCCTGC